>JAQJVK010000014.1:2640037-2703070 GCA_035578135.1 Flexamia atlantica | reverse complement strand
CCTCTATCACCATCAGCATTATAAATGTATCCCCCGTCTCCTGAGGCCCCTTGGTTAGCGGTAATGTGAACGTACAGCGACTCGCCCTCGGTTCGACATGGTGGACACTCCCTTCCTGGGGTGACCTTATATTAATTTAAGGTTGTTGATGCGATAAAAGTCGTCAGTAGAGAGGTTTGTGTAGATAAAGAACAATAAAATTTATTGGGAAGGGCGTCTTGGTTTTAAGGTGTTGCTGAGAACGTTTTAGTCCAAAAAGGTTCCAACATATGATTGCAATTTTTTTTTATTTTGTGTCTTTTCACCCAGGGATATTTTTTAACGTTTTGATCGGAACGGTCTAAACCCGGGTTTGGTTACTAATAACGGTGACCTTTTGTTAGAAAGCATCATTAATTTACAGCCCAGTGACAAATGGCAACTTGACCCAGTTTCGATCCTGGACAGAATCGAACCGGTGACCCTCATGTTATGAGGTGAGCTCTTTTATTCTTTAATATTCACTTATTGGAGATGATACCTTAACTTTCACTGGAGCTGAGTTACTTGTCCCGTTTGCCAACACACTTTTTATCATTGTGTCGACTTATTTTAACTGATAGCCATTACTTGATACAGTGGCTAATATTTAATTTAAAGAAAGTTTTCTTGAAGGAAAACATTACCTAATCGAAACATCACCTGAAACATTATTAGCACTCAAATATGTAATGCTTAACACACGGTTACGTTTAAAATACCATCAGTGCGACAAAATTATTTGGGAGTATTTATAAATTGGCGGAGAAATTAACATTTTCAATGATTGTTCTGATATTTGTATTCGAATTAATCGACTTCATGTGTCAACAGTTTCATCAGTTCTCGTAGTTTTCTTTCGGGGTACAAATAGAAAAAAAGATTTTCAGTTAAACTTTATACTTGTACGTTAAATGGGAATCTACCGGAGTAGGTATTTTAAATCATAGTATGACTAAAAGATAAGTGTAGGATGATTGTGGTGCGATCTTTTAATTTTGTTACCGACTAAGGCCAAAATGTTTCTTAGACATAACTATTAACAATTACTTTCCCCTTATTATTTCATGTTAAACAAAATTCCTTCAACTCCACATCCAATTCCCATCAGACAAACAATTATTGCAAGCCTGTCTCGGCTGACGGGTGGACCGAGTATGTAAGACAAACAGCAATTTATTACAGTTTCATTTCGATCAATCGACAAACACTGTGGACAAACAGCCATAATAGGTCAACCCTTATAATCCGGAGCCCTCCGTAAACGAGAAGTTTGCCAGGACCAATATTGACGGGACATCCTGTACCAGTGTCCACTGTAGGGCTGTAGGGCTGTTTGCTGAGGGCTTAACACCTTAAGTAAACCCCTCCGCGGTCACCTAACCCTTTGACTGCACTTTTAACTGCTTCCTGTAACTACTGTAGTTAGGTTTAAGTTTTGTGCTAAAGTTTAAGTTTTATGTGTTTGATTAATTATTGTGTCGTTGAAGATACATTTATTATTAGAGAGCGAAAAAAAAACTTGTAGGATTTAAGAGGATATGTTTATGATTTTCGCTCGGTATTTGTATAGTATAACAAGTTGCAACCTTGTCTACCCGAAATGCAGAATTGTCTATGCTGAATTGTTGGAGTAATGCTTAAGCAGAAACATCAAGGTCGACCGTATCTACATTGAAATCTAGGTTTCTATCGAGATCACCAAATAATATAATCAAATAATGCTAACTAACTGTTCAGTTATTGACGAAATAATGATTTTAAACACAACAATTGTTATGGTACAATAGTATTATTATATGATACTATCTGTAACCAAAATTTTGAAAAATATTGATTTTACCATCAAAAATTAGTTTGTAGGAACTTGGTGAATGAGTTTATCGACTAATTACTAAAAATAATAACAAAATTCCAAAGATTTCTACCTTTTTGCGAATTTATTACTTGAATTCGAGGTACAGAAAACAGTTAAACAATATAAACCCACATATTGTATTTTCACTGTCATTTCTCCTTTATTTCGAAGCACTTTTCAATATCGTTTCACAAATTACGAGTTAACTCATTAAGAAAATCAAATTTCGTAATTAACAACGGGCGGAAGGAAGGCAGAGCAGGGACTGCCCCGCCGAATATAAACAATCTGGCCCAAATATTTATCCCAATGAACACTAATTAAATTAAGGAACAGCCGGGGGGGGGGGGGGGGGGGCAGGCTGCTACACTCGCCGAGTGTGACGCAGGAAGTTGGCTTTGGAGTAATTACCAGCTGGGGACAAGTAATTTTCTGATGTCGAGTGAAAAATGTTCAAAACTACGGGGTTGAAGGGGATTTGGAATAACTTGGTTGTACGGATTATTTATTTTAGCGAATTTCCTTAGAAATAAGCTATTACCGTCGTTTTAACAGAACAGAATAGGCAAAAAATATCCGTTCAGGGTAAACTCAGCAATCATATTAATATTTATATTAATTGACAGATTTTTATGTGTACTTTCTGAATATGAAGTGAGTTTATTGTGAAAACGCATTTTTACCTGCGAAAATCACGATTTGTTTCAAAATTTAACACGGGCTTATATGGGAAATAGAATTTTCATTTTTTGAGTTTTGTCAGCACGATAACTCTCGTAAATATCCTCCGATCGTAACAAAATTTGGTACAGACATGTAAAACTAGATTCTCTTGGACGAGTTCGTAAACCAGCCAGATCGACAAATCCAAAGTGGGGTAAAGGCCCCATTTTACCCTCCAAAAATGGGTTTTTTGAGTTTTTAAAATGGAAAAATTATATTTATCCAATTATTGTTTGCACCATTAGATTTAGCTCGAAAAAACAAAAAAAAATGTATATTGAATAATTTCTCTAAGTCCATTAGTCTCCGAGATATTGCCACTCTCCGAGATATTGCCACTTCGCATTTTTTTCTTTCTGGTTTTAGTATTAGGGCAGCAGAATGTTGGCTTACCCAATTTCCTATTTACTCTCTACTGAGGTTTTCAAGGAATCACTTAGAGTAATTTCTCAGTTTATCAATGTTTTTAATAGAATTTTGGTTTTTAAACAATTTTATGTTAATATAATTAAAAAAATAAACATTCTTGCCTACTTCATTGTATGAAATCTTTGTGTTTTTACATCTAAGTCATTTACAAATATTTTTTTACAAAGTCTTTGTAAAACAAGCTATGATATATTATTTTGATATATAAATATCACTTGTTAATTTTTCTTTTTTTCGTAATAATGGATTATTTACTGGATATTTTGTAATTGGAAATCTGGAAAACCTGCTGAGTACGCAGGTTTGCTGCGACGGGGGTATTTTTGGACTTTTTTCGCTTTCAGTGTTTAAACTACACTACGTTTCGAGAGGTATTGAAACTTCTCTCGTTTTCAAGTGGCTCTACTTAATGTTATATTAACCTTATCGTTTATATTAAAAATGAATTTTGTAAGGGATTTTGTTTTTCTTTTGCTCAAAATTGGCATTCATCCAACATTTAACAACACAGAAATCTCACTCACACAACAATTGGTATAAAACACGTTGAACATCATACAGGATATACAAGTAAGAAAATTGAAACAAAACATATACCTCACTGACGGCACTGCCTCCAAGCCGGCAGTAGCTCGACACGCACACACACAACCATTTGCACCCCGCACACGCACGCTACTCGAGTAAAAAATAAATAAAAACGAAAACGCATAAAACAATTTAGGTTAAATAGAAATAAGTAGGTTAATGTAAGATTCAGTGCAGTCACTTGAAAATAAGAGGAGTTTCAATACCTCTCGAAACGTATTGTAGTTTAATCCCTAGAAGCGAAAGGGAAGTCCAAAAAATTAAAAAAAATAATCACAAATCCCTCGTATTATGAGTTTTAATAAAAATACAATTGGTTGTATATGTTTTGTAATAAATATATGAAAGGAGTTGTGTGTCAGTATAGCCAAAACTACGTGTTTAGACATTGAACTTGGTGTCAAATTAAAGCTTGGCATCTCATGATTTGTATTATGTGCTTGGGCTTCGATAACTTCCAGGTCTACGCTTTAGGGCCGTTTTCAAGGGATCCATTTCATAAATTTAAGTAATGCTCTGGGTAAGATTTGTTTATACCAAATCATATGGTCATTTAATTATCAACCGAATGCATCACTCCCTACACCATTGAGAGGAGAAGAATTTCCCGGGCAAAGCCGGGATTATCAACTATTAAATTATTATAATAACAAGAACGGGATGCTCTCATAGAAGAGGTTTTATGAAATTGAACCTTACTATAGTAGGGGCCTACCGGAACAGGAATTTATTCCTTTAGCAAAGAAGCACAAAAAATAATGTCTTACTAGACGCTTGAAGGGGCTATTAGCCCCTAAGCATAATCCTTCTTTACTATAGTTCCAAATACCTTATTAGAAAATAGGCTTTTGGATCCACAAAATTATGATTATATCTAGCATTTGGTTTTCAGTAAACAAAGCAGACCTTTATGCTTAAAGCAATTTCAGTATTTTCCCCGAGTCCCTGGGATGTAGACCTTTAATTTCAGCCCCCTCCCATCATCCTGCGACCTTCCAAACGCCCATAATTTCGACGCAAACATTTCCCTTACGTAATTATATACCTATATATGTATAGATCATTTGTTATTAAACCTGCATCGTTATAACATAAACTAAACAAACATACTTATCTTTGTATAATTTTAAATTATGAAAAAACTCAAACCCTTAATTATTATAAAATCAGAAAATCTTAGATTTAAAATATTTTTTGCTACAGTACATTGAACGTGCATAGTGAGCTGCATTTTGAAAAAAAAATCCCACATGTCAACATCTATCATATGGCATTGAATCTAGCATGGTGACACTGTCGCCTTGAATCAAGCATTAGCACCACATGTTAAATGTAAACAAAGCAGACGTTTTTCAATCCCAATGCATTTTAAATGGAAGATATTTTTCGTTATTTCTCATTTTCTGGTATATTTGGACATAATCTGATATTTTTCCCGACCCCCTGGGACCGAGACCTTTCATTTGAGCCATCTCATGTCATCCTGCGAGCTGTCAAACTCTCACAATTTTGATTGAAAAAAATCGCTTACAGAATTAATAATATATATATGTTTTTCTTATTAGGGGTTTAATTAATGTTTCGGTTGCTCAAACTCACCTTGCTCATAGCTTGTCGAGCTATCGGCCTCCGAACCGACAAATCTGCAACACAAAATACACTGTAAATAAACCATTACGTGACCGACACTTTTGAAGAAAAAAACCACCTCATAATGTTCATCATTGCTTATATCATCATCTTGTCTCATCTTAATAAAGTGTAGATATGTATAGTAATAAAAAAACAAAGATCGTAAGATATTGTTGTAGGAGGAATATAGAGTTAGTAAGAAGTCGCAGTTGGAAAAAAAATGCAGCTGTCGTCAGATAAAATATAAAGCTTATCTTATAGATAAATATATATACATATACTTATTTATTTACTTAATGGTCAATACCATTTACATTGAGAAAAATTGCCACAACGTATGAATGTGTACCACTATTTAAAATTTGGCTGTTGTATGTCATGTACTGCATCCTAATAAAAGAGTAAAAATACACACAATTATGTGGACCTCTCTCTATATTTTTATAAATACTCTAATATCTTATGCCAAACTACATCCAAATTAGGCCTTTCCGATGTAGAAAAATGTGTTTCATTTTTTTCACTTTAAAAGTCTTCGAATACACAATTAGTACAAGCTCGTCCGAGATTGTTGTCGAGGGAAGTTGTTAGTAGCCAACACACCCCGAGGAGGCTGGACTATGTTGGCCGCTTATGGCTAAGGGGGGGGGGTGGAGGAGAGGAGGGGAGGGGTAGAATGTGCCATAAACCGCTGAGTAGCCTGTTGCCCCTCCCCCAGACTCTAAAGGGCCTCTCTGGACCAGTGTTTTACACAAGAGGCAGCGAAGGAGGAAACTAGGCTAGTAATAGTCTTGAATACAGAATTCTGTCAAAGACATCCAAAAAGTGATTATGTAATTTAAAAACTGTCAATCTCTTGAAGGAAAGTGAAACGTTTTTAAAACTAAGAAACGAAAATAGATTAACCTCTGTAAAAAGGTTGAGCTTTGTTTACAAACACTTCAAGGTAGAAATACTTTAATCACTATCTAAAAATGATAAAAATACGTTCAAGTACGTTGATAATACATTAAGGAGTTGGTAAGGTCATCGCTACCTATACAAGGTCCAAATACTTTAATCACTACCTATCTGACGGATAGGGAGACAAGATCACAACTGGAAGAACAATAGCAATTAATTTATATCATAAGTCTCTGTATCAAAAATCAGACAATGAGACAATTGAGACATACTGGCAGTGAGATAATGAGTTTACTAACGGTACCTACCAAATACTGCTTTGAAATAATTTTGCGTGCGTGATACAAGCGATCCATTGAGTTATTACAACAAATTGCAGGCTTTGGAAAATTTACTTGTGTTCTTCATTGAAACTGTGATGTTATTTAGTTAGGAAATGGTCGAATGGTCAAGAATGCGCCAAACTAAGATCCATTCAAATAATGTCACCGTATAAATAAATGGAGTACAAGTGCCTTGAAAGCGTATATTTTTGGTACTGTGTGAATGTACATACACCGGTGTCTTGAGAGCGTACGTTTTCAATTCTGGACGAGTGTACATACATATCTGTATCTTGAGAGCGTATGTTTTCAGCTTTGCAGTACGGCGTGTGTCTTGAGAGCGTATGTTTTCAGCTTTGCAATACGGCGTGTGTCTTGAGAGCGTATGTTTTCAGCTTTGCAGTACAGCGAGTGTACATACGTATCTGTGTCTTGAGAGCGTATGTTTTCAGCCCCGTAGTACGGCGTGTGTCTTGAGGGCTGTGGCACTACTGCTACTAATTTTTGGCCTCTCTGGCCATGGCACGACTGCTCCTATCATTAGAGGGGATTAACGAGGGTCAACTTGCTTGGTTCGAAATGGCACTACTGCTCCTCCCGCCCGGACAGGTAGTCTACGCCAGGTAGCCAAACAATGGGAAAACGGGAATTATATTGTCCCCGCGGACCCTCTGCTATGCTGCTTATTGAACTTGATCTTAGGAGATCTAACAAAATTAGGAAAGTTATTATACCTCTTGAGGAGCATGTTGGCGCTTGGCTGTTTACAATAAAAAGGTGTTTAAGCTGGACGTTTTTGTTTTGAAGGACAGCAAATAGAATAATTAAATGAATTTGCATTTTTTCGAGTTAATGTCTTTTTCCGATCCCTAAACCTAAAATTTCGGATTGAATATCCTTTTGTTTGTAATAGGGGTGTGCGAGTAGTGAAGTCGTCAAGTTTTTGAAAATACTCGTAGGTTCCCGAGTTTTTTTCGAATCGAGTAATTTAAAGAGTATAAGTTATACTTTTGCATAATCATGATAATATATCAAAAATGATAATTATTAAAAAATAAGACAATTATATTTTAAAGACATTCGATACTATAAAAGTGTTCCTGAGTTCATTATTAATAAAATGTTCCTGAGTTAAAAGCAAGCCTATTTTCAAATTAAGTAACGATAATTAAAACCTAGTTAAGTGGATATAAGCCGTTAAAGTTTGATTTTTAACACCCCGTGTTTTAACATTGTTTATATGGGGAAAAGTGGTCATCCATTACGAAAAAACTAATTTCTCAGTGATTCTTCATCCAATCTCAACAAACAAGGTGTCATGGAAAACTAGATAAAATGGACTTACTTTTATGTATCTTGCAATAATCTGTTTAAATTATCATTTTTCGTGAAATTTGGCATCAAAAAATTTAAATGGCCGCCATTTTGAAACCGTTTATGATATTTTGGTATACTTTTAAACGTATATAGGGCCTAATAACATAAACATTTGTGCAAAATCTCAACGCTGTAGCTCAAACAGTTTGGTAGTTATGAATTTGCTTGTAAAAAACACATACAGACAGACAGACGGAAAACTAGGCACCAGAGACCCATGTTCCTATGGTGAAATGTGTTAGTCTTGACCTAAGCTATAACGCTATACATCTGACCAGATAATTACGGGACACCCTGTATACAGGGTGTTCAAAAAATGTGGGGCAATAATTTACGTAGTGATTCCTTGGGTCAGAATAGGCAAAAAGGTTTACATAAATATAGGTCCTAAAGTGCTTCGTTTTCCGTCCGTGTGTCTGTTTATGATTTTTACATATTTAATAATATCTCACGAAGCACTTAACGTATAAATTTCAAACTCGGTATATGGGTAACCACTATTAAGAACTATTTTTGTAAAAAGTATCAAATTTCTACTTTGCACCATTTCAAAATGGCGTCTGTTTTTTGTTTTCATAGCTAAATATCTTAAAAACCATAAATTTTAGAAAAATTATAAAGTGACAAAAAATTGCAGAATTTAATATAATTAATGCTGATATTAAGATTATGATAATCGGACCACTAATAACGGAGAAATTTTAACTTTTCTGCATAAAAACATGGTTCCTTAGAACACATGTTTATGCAGAAAACATTATGTCTTACATTTGCATGTTTTTATTCGGAAAATTTAAAATTTCTCCATTATTACTTGTCCGATTCTTATAATCTGAATATCATCGTTAATTAATTAAATTTCGCAACTTTTTTGTCATTTGTATAGTTTTTCTAAAATTTACGGTTTTTAAGTTATTTAGCTTTGAAAACAAAAAATAGTCGCCATTTTGAAATGGTACAAAGTAGAAATTTGATACTTCTTACAAAAATAGTTCTTAATAGTGGTTACCCGTATACCAAGTTTGGAGTTTATACATTAAGTGCTTCGTGAGATATGATTAAATATAATCATAAATTGACACACTGACAGAAAACGAAGCACTTTAGACCTATGTTTATATAAACTTGTTTGCTTATTTTGACCCAAGGAATCACCACGTAAACTATTGCCCCACATTTTTTGAACACCCTGTATACAGTGTGTAAAAAAGTCCCGGAACGGCTAAATATTTGCACATTCACTCCAATGTAAAAAAAAACTACTTTGTGAAGTATTTACTGACTCTTGGCCCCCGAATGCCCGACTCGAATGCTCTTATGATAAGAGCATTCGAGTCGGGCCGTGCCGTGACGTGACGTCTATGTATGTATAGCCGGTTCCATTTGATTACACAGGTTTCATTCACTTTGAAATGGACGCGACGTGACGTGTATGTATAGCAGCACCTTTAACAGATGAATTGAGAAAGAAGTTCAACCTCAGGTGTTAATGATCAATCCAGAATGTAATTGAACTCTACGTAGAAGGGCGGAAGTACATAACAGTTTTCTTGCCGTGTGAGGGTTTCCCGGGAGGTCAACAAACATTTTCAAATGCCCTCGGGATGCCTCGGCATTCCTAAGTGGACCTGGTGGAATGCACCGTTACTCCCTCTGTAAGTGCAATTGATGGGTTGTGGACGTTTTTACTGGAAACAGTTTACTTTCTTTGATTGACACTGTTCTTCGTATTAATGAATTACTGTACCACAATTTGTTCCTAAGTACAATGGAGTTGGAAACCCTTCGCTTGCGGAAAAGTATTTCATGCTTTTAAGTGATCTATAGTAGTTCAAATTTAGACGCAAAATTCTCATGAGTCTTATGAGCTAATTTTCAGGAAGAAATAAGTCAGGAAATATTGATAAATTTATCGCTGAATCAATAATAAAATTTAAAGGTATTGCTTTCATTCTTTACTTAATAAGCCATGAAGAGCCTGCTGTACTACCCGCCATATAATGTTTAAGTCCCTTAGGAAAAAATTTATTTTCGTTGAACTATGCTTGGCTTTGAACTGAAATTACTTTTTTACCTTAAATTGTATGATATTTTATACTAGAGATCGCATATTGGTATAAATTCAATCAAAAAATATCTGGGTTTAGTTTTTGCCCATAGCTCCAATAAAACTCATGACTGAATTTGTTTACATTTTGTTGTTATTCCGTAACCAACTTGACAACTCATAAAGCAATCGTTAATTTATAGGAGGCATAACAGTCAAGCAGAAGTGACGGGGAATTTAAATTCCCTATTTCCCTCGATGTACCGCGACTACCTGTCCGGGCGGTTGGAGCAGTAGTGCCATTTCGAACCAAGCGAGTTGACCCTAATTAATCCGCTCTAATGATCGGAGCAGTAGTGCCATGGACAGAGAGACCAAAAATTAGTAGCAGTCGTCCCGTTCCCGTCTTGAGAGCGTATGTTTTCAGCTCCGCAGTACGGCGTGTGTCTTGAGAGCGTATGTTTTCAGCTCCGCAGTACGGCGAGTGTCTTGAGAGCGTATGTTTTCAGCTCCGCAGTACGGCGTGTGTCTTGAGAGCGTATGTTTTCAGCCCCGCAGTACGGCGTGTGTCTTGAGAGCGTATGTTTTCAGCTCCGCAGTACGGCGAGTGTACATACAACTCTGTGTCTTGAGAGCGTATGTTTTCAGCTCCGCAGTACGGCGTGTCCGCGGATGCCTAACTAATTAAGACTCGGAGGGTTGCAGCCCCGAGGGTGGGAATATTGATCACATCGCTGATACGATATGCATACTTCTCGGTCATCTTGGCCAATATTGGCCGCCCCGCCAATAGCAGGCCCGGATAACCCTTCCATTACCACCGGCTAAATCTGATCCCCACTCGGGTTTCGGTATTAAACCTGGATAAATTATATCTGTGATTCTCTGCTTCCTTGCGATGCGGAAGCCAGGAGGGAAGAAATTTCTGTAAGCCGGTGTAATTTTTTTCTTAACAATGATATTGGTTATGGTGGCCTGCATCTACTTTGAAAGGGATGAGCGTAATATCAACAAAATTAATGAAATTAATTTTTTAGAGAAAATTCATTAAGTGCATATAATAATAGACTACAGTACGGTAACAATTATGTTTAATCAAAGAGCATCATGAAAATGGTGGAAGAGTATAAAGATAACGTCGACAAAATTGTTCATAGACTATGCAGTGCATTCTGGTACATGCATTCTGACACAGTGAATTCTGACACATTGCAGTGTGGCACAATACGTTCTGGATAAAAACAAAGCTGGAAAACCTATCAAGAAGCTATATTATAAATAAGGATGAGGAAAAACAAAATCATTGTTGACAGCATCATTGACTTCTTAGTCGTCATCAAAGATTTTAATTCTTTAAAATCTCAACAAACATATTAACTATAGTGAAAGCAAAACTTTATAATGGGGCTTTCGTCTGCCAGGATTTATATTAGTTGTCCTTTAAATTTTATAAATTTAATCTGTTTTACGCTCCTAACCTAGTCCTTTTTAGCTCCATGTCCAAGGTTCTCGGCTTTTTCTAATGTTCTTTGAGAATAATTTAATAATATTGCAATTGGATTCTTGACTGGTGAACTTCAAAGCATTAATGTGAATCTTCATAATGGAGTTTAATTTTAGCAGTTAGCTACTCGACAGTTTCCGAGAACATATAACACATCTTGCTCTAGTTACTGCTGAGAAGCCCTTTAATTGAAACTTGGCAAAGTTTGCGAAGCAGATCTAGGAATTGCGAATGGAGGAATGAATCGCTTGCTGAGAATTATTACTGCCTCGTGGAAAAGATTTATTTTACTGGCTCATTCTGTTCTATTCACACGAACATTGACAATCAGTTTATTTTAATGTCCTTCAAATAATTATTAACAGTTATAAGCTTACAAGGAGATTGTGTCATAAAAAGCTGCACAAAACACAATTACGTACTAAATTAAAATTAACAATATTCATCATAAATTCAGGGTACAGATTTATGTTGAATATTGTAAAAATATTTGTTGACATACAAAATACGTTATTTAAATACGCATTAAAAGATATCAACTTATTTCTGAAATATGGTTTTCGTTGAATGATCTACAACGCAGCTATGATTAACTGGGAAGGTTTCATAAAACCACTCAGATTTTTGTCATTTATCTGCAACGATTTCTCATTTATTTATAATATACAATCTGTCTCAAAAAGAAACTAACTTCTTGATTATCATAATACGTGTTGTTATATTCTATACAGGATATAAATAAAAAACACTTTCAAATCAGTATCTCATCAGGTCTGATGTCTGGTGCGACCAATCGAAATCGATCTCCATGTTCCAACGTTTTAAAAATATTTACCTTCTTGTATGTAATTACAGTAAAAGCGTACATATAAGTATCATAAGACATTTTTATTCATATCCAATATTAAAAACCCGATTATCCATTCCAGAAATCGTCAGAACAAACAGAGGCGACCCGCAATATTGCAGGATTGAGGGGGAAACGGCGAAAAAACGAATGTGGACTTGAGACTCGTAAGCATCCTTATAGGTTTAATATAGGTAGCATTATTGGGCCGGGGGCAATATGAGAAAACAAAGGGGAGGGCGATCTTGCGCCGGCAGTGGGGAAATAACCTCTTCTGACTTTTAATTACCCGGCATCCCTCAGCAGAGCAAATACCCGCCAAAACCTCGGAGGCGGGAATTGAACCCGTGGGAGAAGGTAAGCCGAAAAGTGGCTCTGGATTACGGCGTGGATCTGGCTTATAAGGCGGCTTTATATTTTAGGTGGATCGATTTGGTCGAGTCATTGGAAACTTGGTTAAGAAGGATTAGAGATTTTAAAGATTATGAAGTAATGTAGGAATCTGCTGGGAGGCTCTCTTCGAGAAAAAATGTGATAAATTATAAATCTTTAGTTATAAAAACAAGAGTTATTGAACAATTTTTAACATTGATGCCTTGCATTATTAGGGAATGAACTTACTGATGTTATTATTGCACAATAACTAATCCTAGAGATCAAGTACCGGTCGCAATTCAACCGGAAATAGTGGTTTAGTTTTTAATCGTTGCTGCAATAAAACATGTAAATGGATTTGTGTTCCATTTGTGGATGGATTCAGTAACCAACGTAACAACTCATAAAGTCTAGGTTAGTTTTTTATATTCCAAATGTTTTTTCTACAATTCTCAAAAACTGTAGTATATCATAGTGGGTTTGTGCACATCTATAGGAAAGTACTTTACTAACGGTGTGCTTAGATTTTTCCTACGTTGCATACATGCTGAGAAAAAAGTATTCAAAAGTCATGCTTGCCTGTTAATATAATATAGGTTCTTACATAAAAACTTGGGTAGCCCGTGGTACAAGCCTCGCAAAACAACTTAGAGGATGGCGTAAAAACAGCTGGATGGGTTATTTAGATGTATCAAGTGGCAGCTTAGTTACTTTTCTTGACATAAGTTGTATATATCACTATCAGTTGCCCGTGGCTTCGCTCACGATAAAAATTACAGCTGATCTTACTTCTGCTCTTTGAACTGTCAAATTGTAATACTGACAACTGTTTACATTTCGGTATTTGAATGTTTACATCCTTATAAAATGTAAACATTGAAGCTAAGGACGTTCACGGGGCGTAGCCCGAGGGGGTTTCAAGGAAGTGAATAGGCCTATATGTTTCCCAGGTTCAAGATCTACCTCTGTGTGAAATTTCAACCCAGTCGGTTCAGTATTTTTCGAGTTTACTTATCCCATACATAGCCACATACAGAAACCACCTCTTTTTTTAATAGTATAGATAGATAGATAGATAGATAGATAGATAGATGGATGGATAGATAGATAGATAGTTAGATAGATAGATAAATAGATAGATAGATAGATAGATAGATAGATAGATAAATAGAAGATAGATAGTATAGATAGATAGATAGATAGATAGATAGATAGATAGATAGATATAGATTAAGCTGACTAGTAGTGAAGTCTCATCGCCAGGTTGTTTTGTGAGGCTTATAAAAGAAAGTGTGAAACATAGTCGATCATTAAATATCTTACAGCTATGTTATTACAGCTATATATTATCTTAAATATCTTATTTTTTCTATAGGCTGCTATTCACGACTAAGTTAGGGAATATGTTAAGTGAATATCCATATTTATATATAAAACGTTTAATTTTTTTGGGAACGATTTACAAATACTTACAGTATAAAGTAAATCATACAATTGTTAAAATATACACTAAGTAACGAATAACACAACCAGATGCATAAACTCAATATTTTCACAAGCGACCGTCCCTAAACCTAAACTAGTTCCACTCCAATCCACTCCAGTCCGATCGGACCGAGTTATGAGCTGTGTAAACGGACAGGGGCCAATGACAATAACCGAAATAGCAGAATCTCTCTACAGAGGGCGTTGTTGCAGGCCTCACCTGTTGCGCACGATTGTTCTCCAAACACGCCGTGAAAAGAAAACTCTGCCTTGGGAGCGTCAGCGGGACGCCGGGGGGGAAAACGCTTCTTTACCGGATGGCTACAGGATTAATACGGGGAGGGGGGTGTCAAGGGGGGCCTTTGCTGGAATAAAAAGTTTTTGTCTGTATTTTGTTCCAAATGAGATAATTTTGTGGATGCTATGCAACTGCTAAATGGTTAGGATTTGTTCCTCTGTAAATCTAATGTAAAGGATTTTAATTTTAAGAGGCTTTTTAGTTGATTAAACATGTTCTAATCCTGTGAATTTGAAGATTATACGTAAACATACTTTCTTCCCAGAGATTAACTGAACATGATTCTTTTCTCATAAATTATTTTCTTATAAAAGAAGGTGGCGGCCTCTTTTTCATCTTGCCTTTGCCCCACCCACATAGACTATAGATCTGTGTGTAGACTTCTCGAACAAAGGCAAGGAGTGAGCCGGTACAGTACGAGGGTGAACAGTACTGCTAAAAGTATGCGCCAAGCTCGATTCTCGAAGCTGCGACGCTTCGAGGCCCAGTTCCGAGGTCGAACGCGCGACCAACTGCGCCACCGACTCACAAATTTCATTCCTTAATCCCTTTCATCCCTTCGTGAATTATGTAATTTAGTTATTTCTTGATTTTAGTATGTGATTTATCTCGAATGCTTTCAATGACGCATACTGGTAGATGCGTTTGGTCTAAGATAGAATATAATAGATTATGCTTTATTTAAGTAATACAACTAACTGTAATAATGTCTGTACCAAAATTCAATGAAAAATCCAAAAACAATGATATGACAGAGTAAGAAGTTATTGCAAAGATATAACAAACAAATGAATATAAAGATTTATTTTCTGAACATATCCCTGGCTAATACAAGCATAAATTTTGTACAGCATCTGTAGAGTAAGAAAAAGAAATATTCTCAAGCATTAATGCTTGTGCTGTAAATAGCCTAATTATTCAATTAACTATCTCATATATTAAAAGAAACATACAGGAAAGACAAGTCTGCTAAGTATTTACACTTAAAAAAGCTCTCTCTCTCACACACACACACACACACACACACACACACACACACACACACAGTGTCAACGAGGATTACATAGATCGCTAATGTAGCGAGAGAACAGCGAATGACAACGACTGTATTAGCCGGGTAATGTTCACATGGAGCGTGTAATAAGCACTGACACTCACACGCACAAGCGAACACCACAGGGGTTGGGCTTAAGAGGTCTAATATCATTTGAAAAACCAACATTCCTTTACTTGTATTATGCTTAGAATAATGTTTGGTGATTGAAGAGTTTAAAAAATATTCGCACTTTAGAAAACCCTAATGATAAGAGTGGTATAAAAATGGAAATAATTTTTTCTTGTTTTAAGATTTATTTTTTGATAGAACTCTTTATAAACGATATTAAATTCTGAGTTTACCTTTGTTTAAATGTTATAAAACAAAATTTTTGAAAAGAGGAATTGCTCAATAAATAAATAGATTGATAATCTTGAAAACTGATAAGGTTGTAAGGCGAAGTAGATACTGAAATAAGATTTGGAAAGTTTTATCTAGTTAGAATGAAATAGTGCATAAACGGCCTCTCGGCCTCCTGATTCGACGACAAGGTGTTTTTGAAATAGAATAAATTTAAACAAATATATTGATTATTGAAAAATAATACAACTGTTTGGTTTTAATCTTGTTCACCTATTCATCATTCTATTAAAGGATTGATCAACAGAAAAGACCGTTGGTGAATAACTCTTCAATGTTTGGGATAAAATAACGCTGGTAGGGATTATAAATAAAACTTTACTAAATTGAAAAGAAGTGTTATTTTAGGTTTAACGCATCAAAATAACAGAATTACCGCGTGAAAAATTTGAAATTCAGTAATGTACTTTTCATGAAAACCGCTGTAAAAAATATCTTTAGTTTTCGCGAAAGTTCTACATGATATCCATACAATAACCACCCTCTAAACAGTTTACCCTGAGAACCTTGGCCATGCTAAACCGCTCCCTCTTACTCTCGCAGTTTTTCCAAACCTTACCTTAATTAAATCTCTCTCTCTTTCTTCCCCCCAATGTGACGTCACGCCAATGTGGTTCCTGATATGAAAATTACCCTCTCCTGAGTGGGGGGAGGGGGAGAGAGAAGGGGGAGGGGAGACTCTTGACAGCTTACGGTCTCTTGGTATTCAAATATGCTTTGTTTCTTTATCGGTTATGGCTTGTTTTCTCTTATCGGTGTTCCAAGTCTTTAAAAATTGCAATGGCGTTTGTTAATTCTCTTAAAAAGGGGATTTGAGTTTGAAACATATGGTTAGTGAATAAAAAATGTTGCTGGTTCCATAAAAGGTACAGTCTTTGTATTTTTTTATTTTTATTACTCAATGGATGTTATGTTTACAAATGTGTATGCATTAAATTATGTTCTAAACTTTTTTTGTTTTTGAGAAAAGTCAGTCCGAATGCGTTTGGATGCGTTTGCTATAGCTATGGATACGAGAATACTCCATTAATATTATTTTAAACATATGTAATAAGCCACTATTAAAAAATCCTATGGAAACAAATGAAATAATAGAACATACAGTTCTGACCATGGCATTATGCGGGTGGCAAAAAATGGACATTCATCCGGAAATGACTCGATGTTAGAGAAAGCTTCGCTCCTCAACACATTTAAGTGTTTAAACATATTTCCAACATATAGAAGCACATTTCCTTGGGTATGAATTAACCGAGTTCAGTGAAGGGGTTCAACGAGAATGAACTTTACAACAATGAAATGATGTGCAAAGAAACTATGACTGAAAGGAGAATGACTAAATATGACTTTAACACGTTTAAAACTACTTACGTTAAGTTTTTCTTATATAAATGGAAACAAATAAATTAGTAAATGGAAAAAAATAATCATCACATATTTCAATGATCACCTGATTTTTTATAAATAAAGAGCAAAACTGTCTTTAACGTCAGATGACATAACGACATATTTCGAACGCCAGCAGCGATCTCACTCACCCACCGATTCCTGTGGCCAAAACTGTATATAGATCTAGCATTTACATTTTAAACTTACATTAGCTAAAAAAAACATAAATTACAATCACTCGTGAAAAATACGCTCGGAAATTACTCTACGAATAACAAACAAGGGCGGAAAAGTTGCGGGTAATTTGTGGCTTATCATAAAAGTTCGCAGTGGGGATTATCACGTGAGGGGCTGAAACATGTAATTATTTCCAGATGGAATAAAAATTTAGCGGAGCTTCTGCGGTAATAAATATCCGAATATAAAAAGTGGATCGAGATAAACAGTTTTGGGAGGGAACGCAAACATGGACAATGCCCCTATGTGAGATGACTCATGTGGCGGTAGTTAATTTTTAGAAGATATGTGGGCGAACAATAACTTGATTATGCTAGTGTTAAAAATAGTTTCTGAATAATTTGTTATCTATCTATCTATCTATCTACCTATATATATATATATATATATAAGCCAAAACCCATTGACTGACTGACTGACTGACTGACTGACTGATCACAGTTTCTCAAAAACTATGAGGCTTAGAGCCATGAAACTCGGCACAAATATTCCTTACAGGCTCTAGATGCGTACTAAGAAAGGATTTTGCAATATTTTGTCTCTAAGGGCCTAAATGTGGTATATTATATAATACAATATGGCGGCCACTTTTAGCTTTCAAAGCTTTATTTCTCAAAAACCACAATACTTTGGGCCATGAAAGTTGGCACAATTATTCTTTATAGGCTTTAGATGCGAAAAAAAGAAAGGTTTTAAAAATATTCTTTCTCAGACGGCTAAAATAGATTATTCCAAAAAATTCAAAATGGCGGCCATTTTAGTTTTTCCTAACTATGTATGGGAGTCCTGTAGAATATTTTCAGGGAACAGAAAAGGTACGAGAACTAATCTACTAAAAGAATAAAATTTAAAAATTTAAAGAGGAACTTTTTAGGGAAATAGGTTTTTGGCCAAGATATTTACCTCCTACTGTTTCTTACATTGATAAATCGAAACCTTTTTTATTGCTCCATGGACTCTTCATCCCATTTGCTGTATTTTCCCTTGACGGCTGTAGATTCCAAACAGCTGTTATGATTACTTCGTTTGTTTACACTTTCCTTCTTTATTTTCGTTGCTATCACGGCAACCCATAAGGCCAATGTTAAAATTTTACAACTTTAAAATTCGATTTATTACGTTATTAGATTTTCTCTGGCCAAGTAATCTGCATAAAAGACGTTTTAGAGTCATTAATTACTTATTTACAGACTCTGAAGGAAATCCTCGGAGCCGTTTTAGAGATAACTGCGCAAACAAGCAAGCACGCACGCACGCACGCACGATAACATTGCTCATATAAGAGTATAGGATTCTTTCCAAAACAAGTTGTTTCCTACTTATTTTGAGTGGGAAAATAAAAATAAATGTGCTATAAAATTAATTGACCTACTAATCAGCCCCGTATAAAAAATGTGACCTCTTAGGTTAAGACAGTAGAGATTTCACAAAGTCTCGAGATCAAAAGTCCCATTAGACCAGCCGCAACACTTAAGGGGTGTTTTAATTTACCAATGGAGAGGAAGAATGAAGGGGTTGAAAAAATCCCTTTAGAGGGCCCTTGACATCAGCCCCAACCCTTAACCCTTCCTTGAGCAGTGTTTTATGATAAAGGGCTGAGGTCTATGTCTCCCTTCACCCCTACCGTATTTTGCCTTGCTTCATCATTTTTATTATTATTTTAAAAATAAGTTTAAAAGTAAAAAACTTAGTGATTAGTATTATTGACTGCCATTTATTTAATCCTTAAGAAAATATCTGAACTAATGAATGCATCCAGTATGAACATTTATTTTTTAATATGCTTGTGTTTCAATCCTGTTCCGAAACTAGCAGAAAATCATGCACACTTTCACTATAGGGCTGTGTGAGTTGTGATTTTTAAAACCGAGTCAATTTGAGTTGGGGTTAAAAAATGTTCACGGTCTTTGAGCTTTTTTATGTCGAGTTGTTAAAAGATTTAAAGAGAATAGTTTTACAAAAATATCATATCAAAGATAATATTTATTTAAAAAATACAATGTAGAAAAAATTTTAAATTTTTTTCTTAATTCTTTTTTTATTTTTTGTAGCGAATTTCCTTAAAGGAATAAGCTATTACGGTAGTACTCATGGTAAGACCTAAGTCCGAGACTAGGTTAACTTTTCATTTTGGGGTCCCCAGAAGCAAAAACACCATTCATTCGAATTTATATATATATATGTCTGTTAACACGATAGCGGCCGTAAGTATGGTCCGATCTTAATGAAATTTGGTACATACATGTAAAGTGGTAATATTTTGAATCACTGCTCTATGTCCATTGGTTACCGAGATATCGAAAGTGGTAAACACAGTACGTTGTCTCAATGTTAACCTTATGGGAAATAAGTAAAATTCTATATCTCGCTTATTTCTCAACATATCTTGATACAACTTGGTAAATGGCTTCTTCTAGTTCAGATCTACTAAATATTGAATTAAAACCAACCAGTTTAAAACATACCTGTAGCAGCAAACCTGCATACTCATTCCCCATGTTATTCTTATGGAGTTTACAAAAACATGTAATGTCAAATCTTGCTATGTTGGATTGAAATATGTTGTTTTGTACTTGAAATTCGCTTGAGTATGCAGGTCTGCTGCAACGGGGGTATTTTTAATATAGGCTGCCCAACTCAAAGATATTCCTGAAGTAAGAGCAAAAATATCACCAAATTAAAACATATTTTTACTTGAATTAACAGGTCTTACTTCATTAGGCTTGCCATTTTCAACGAAATTACTAACACACTAAATTGTTAAATTACTAAATGAAGAGAGTTTTTTGCCTTCTTGGTCGAAACTAAATGTCTGACAAAATTGCAGCCTACATGTTTTTTTAGTTACATACCCAGACTTATATTTATATGTTCGCTTATGGAAAATTTAGTTTTCAACGTAATTTAAAATAGTTTAAAATATTAATAAATAGAGGGGACTAATCGACTCGACGTTTTCAGTTTATAAGGTTATAAAAATTATTTTGGTTTAAAATCTTCTGAAACATCATATAACAAAAAGAGTTATTATATTTCACCCAATAATAATAAATACTAGAGTCGTGTCGTTCACGAAGAAAATCTCACTTAGTCACAAAGACACACAATTTATTTAACCTAAATAAATTTTACTGACTCGTGGAAATTATTTTTGTAACAACCGGTTTACGTATAATCCTGGACCCAGACGAGGTGTTTTAAGTAAAATCCGGGGCTTGTGGAGAGAGCCGGGCCGGGTGTACGTCTCTCAATCTAACTTTCTCGTCGGAACACGGGAGCGGTGTTATTTTTGTGTCTGGGTTGAGGTTAACTAGAGTTTGGATTGGATTGGTTCTGCTACAGAAGGGGAGGGGGAAGGGAGGGGAAAGGGGGAACAATTAGCGTGGTTCCAACACGCCAATCAATTGAGACGCCTCGATCGTGGTGGAACAGAGAAAAATTGTATTGACGTTGGGTTTATTTTTATAGAGTTATTAATTTGTTTCACAATTGGTAATATGAAGGCAATAAATGAAGGCAACTTTTTAAACTTCTTAGTCTAAACTCAATATTTGAAACAATTGGAATCGGGCCGCTTAGGGGAAAAGTGTTTGTAAATATAAATTAGATTTTACCATGGTCTCAATTAAATTTTTCGATAAGACGTTGAGAAAAAGATTGAAAAAAATTAAAAATAGTGTAATTAATTTGGGGAAGGGAAAAATAAAGTCAGAGTGTCAGAAATTAAATCATTGAGGTCCAGAGGGAAAAACAATTTAAACCAGGAAAACCTACTTATAAGTGTCGTCGACTTAAAATAACTTCAGATCATATCTTGGAAAAAAGTTTAAATTTTACCACCTTTTTGTAAACACAATTTTTCAAACTGTATACGCGGCAAATCAAACTTAGGAAAAACGTGTTAGGGCAATGCTGAACAAAATTAAAGCTTAAACGTAACATAATGGTTTACACATTTACTCATTTACCCTTTTTTCTCTTTAACTCGAGCCCCCTCTTTAGACCCTGATACCGAGATGGAAACTAAAAGAAGTCTACATAAACATAATATACAGTAACTAACCAAAATCTATAAAAACAAACCAACAACCTCTCCCAACGCCTCCAACCACAACAAACAAAACCACAACCATAACGCAACATTAACAACCGTACCTCGTAGTTAAGCATTCATCGCGGCCGCCACGGGCGCAACGTAATGGGCGCATAAACCGTAAACCGCCCGTACGGCACCTCGGGGCGTAAAAACAGCAACCCTTCCCAACCCTCGCACGACTCGCCCATCATTCTTAGCGTTTTTGTCGCGGGAAGGAAGTCCTTATGACGGCGACTGCCTTTACAACTCCCTGATTGCTCCTAAAAAAGGGTTGCTAGTGATAATTCAGGGGGCGTCTCCCCTCCCCCACTTTCTCCCCCTCTCTCTCGCACACACACCCCCGGATTAAATCATTCCGTTTGTGATTTGTCTTTTACCCGACGAAATGCGAATTGTTTCCGGGTTAAATCTTTCCTTCGACGGGAAAAGCTGAAGCGCCATGTGAGGGTTTAATTTACATGCAAATATTAAAGCTGGTGTGGGGGATTTGTTTTTAATTTATTACGTATATTAGATGACGGAATCAACGTCTGTTGAGGTTATTGACTTAACTGACGGGGTATATTGTAGAGATGACGAACGATTATTTAAATAAACCGTATGCTATTAAATTACAAGTAAGACATTTATCTTCGCGTTAAAATATTTTTAGAACAAAGTTTGCTGTACTATTATTTTAAGCTCAGTACGAAGCTAATAAATCAATATTTTTAATTTTAAAGTAAAGAAAAGGTTTCTTTTAGTGGCCAAAACAATCCGTTTTAAGAAAAAAAGTAAAATAAATTATATAATTATACAATTCTTTCTTGAAAATCTCAGTGGTTAGAGATAATAATTCGAATCTTATACAAAATTGAACATTGCAATTAAATGCCCTCTAATTAAAAATATACATTTTCAAAGCGTCTTCCTTTATTACCCGATTAAAAATTACCGTTTCAACTAAGGTTCAATCAAATATATTCCTTACTACGATTCATAAACCCTAATTCAGCAATATTTTCATTTCAGGGTTTTCATCACCTCTCCTCTGTCCTAACTATCCTTGCACCTGGAAAACAAAATTTGAAGAAATTTTACTGTCTCAGTACTGTATTAGTAACCAAACCTAGAAAATGTAACGGGGTAAGACACCCTAAAAGCCACCCACTCGTGCAGGAAGCGGTGTTTAAGGAACAGGAACAGATAGCCAGTCTCGGCCTTATCTGGGGCAGCGCCACACTCACCCCATTTTTATTTCCGGGGTCATGCGGCCCCTAATTCCGCCTTATCTTCTCCATCGCTGGGGGGGGGGGGGTGGTCGGGGCCGGGGCAGTGCATCATGTCACAATTACCTACCTTGTAAAAACAGCCTCCGGCCCATTCGTAACAATCTTTGAAAAATTATTATCTCCCCCTCAGACTCCCCTCCCCTCCCCCACAGTGCAGAAAAGTTGTTGTACGATTATAATAATTAGAACGCTTCCTCGGGCGACTCGAGTTTTAATCTAAGTACGTTTTCCGGCGTTTTTAAGACGCATTTCTCTCAAGATTTGTTCTAATCGCGGAGAGGTTTTGTTGAAACGTTACGTTCAGACGGGAATATTTGTAATTTTGCTTGTTTGTACCTCGTTTAGAAGTTGTGTTTGGGTCAAAATTTGATAATTATTGTTTACCAAATATGTATGCAGTACTTTCATAGTGGTTTTTGAGGTATATATTGTTTAAAGCGCCGGTAAGTAAGTGGATGATCGGTTGATTATATGTTTTTAAATATTGGTTGATATAAGGACCCAGGCTTTGCTCGGGAGATCGTTTTCTTCTTACTGATTCAGAAGTGCTGCATTCTTTTTGTAACCGTTGGAAACATTCCAACGTAAGACACTATGTTTTAATATAAACTAATGTAACCTTGAACACTTCCTAAAACCATGTCATGGGTCCCTTAAAACGGTTCTATGTTGAAGTCCTAAAAGTTAACGGGAAGACTAACTACCATAGAGCACATCATGAGATTCCTAGGTTTAATTTGACACCAAGTTCAAGGGTCTATGATATTTTTATTTTTTCACTGATTTCGATCGCATTTTATTTATTATAGTTAAACATGGAAAGGGGCTTACATTCCTCCCCGCTATTTTTTTAATTATTTTCTATTCCCAGCAAACAGCTAAGAAGCTTCTTTATTAATATTCAACCATCATGGAATCTTTTGGAAAAAAAGAGGACTGTTTTAATTATGTTCTAAGAATCCTTTTACATAATATTTTTTGTACGTTTTTACCGGTTTAACCGAACACAATCGCTAATATTTTGGATCGATCTATTAAGTTACCCCCCAGACACCTAAACCAACCCTCCCTATCGATAGACGACCGAAACTGACCGTTTAGCGCCAGCGGCGCCGGAGCGAAAGCTTGAGTTACGGTATTGCGGCGTTCATCCGGCAGCGCAATCACTTAAGCGGGAAAATAAAAAGCTAGAGTCCGGCAAATATTTGCGTCGTAAAGCCGGACACAATGCCCTGTCCGGGAGGGGGGTGTCCGGGGGGTATCTGTATCAGTCCAATTAAAAGAGCGATGGAAACCGTGTCACCCCTCAATGTTACGGCCTTCACTCTACACCCTACACTGGTGGGTTTGTTTATTGTGGATCACTGAGCGAGTTTATGGTTATGATTTATTGATATTATTTATTTTTATTGAGTGGTTTTTATGGGACGGGGTGTGTGAAAGTAGGTTTAAAATTGTTCTCTGTTACTGAACTTAACTCTGGAATAACTCTTTAAATTGAACGGGTTGATCATTCCACTGAAAATAGCTGTATTCACATAGTACTGATTTATTAAGTAATCTTATGTGGCTTTTAAATAATCATTGGCATTATGCTTAAGTTATTATATCACTGAGTAAATATTTAGAGTAAATGTCCAACATGTATAAAATCATTATTTGTATAAGAACTAAGAATTTCTATGAACTATACCCATATAGTCTAAGTTGATTATTGAGTTACTTATTCAAACGGTCAATTCAACAGATATATCAGCCAATTTCCAGGAAGCCCATTAAAAAGCTACTAAGTCCTAATAGATCAGTGCTAAGGGACTTTTTAGTCCTGTGCAGGAATGTTTGGTTTGAAACCTCAGTTTGCATTCCTTTTCAAAATTAGTTTTTGAAATGCGAAACCGTTGTGAATCATAATTTTAGAAAAGTAAAAAAAAACATACAATTCATTTGAACCCTAACCCAATCCAAGCCGACTGTCTGCTCTAATTTTTGTTTCCTTGTTTATTCTTTAAAATATGTAGGCAGGTTTTTGGTGGGGAGGAGCGGGGGGCGGCAGTTTTGGCGGGAAAGAGCGAAGGCAACGTTTTGGCGGGAAGGAACGAGGCGGCAGTTTTGGCGGGAGAAAGCGAGGCGGTAGTTTTGGCAGGAAGGAGCGAGGGCGGTAGTTTTGGCGGGAAGGAGCGAGGCGGTAGTTTTGGCGGGAAGGAGCGAGGCGATAGTTTTGGCGGGAAGGAGCGAGGCGGTAGTTTTGGCGGGAAGGAGCGAGGCGGTAGTTTTGGCAGTAAGGATCGAGGGTGGTAGTTTTGGCGGTAAGGATCGAGGGCGGTAGTTTTGGTGGTAAGGAGCGAGGGCGGTAGTTTTGGCGGGAAGTAGCGAGGCGATAGTTTTGGCGGGAAGGAGCGAGGGCGGTAGTTTTGGCGGGAAGGAGCGAGGCGATAGTTTTGGCGGGAAAGAGCGAAGGCGACAGTTTTGGCGGTAAGGAACGGAGGCAGCAGTTTTGGCGGGAAGGAACGGAGGCAGCAGTTTTGGCGGGAAGGAACAGAGGCAGCAGTTTGGCGGGAAGAAGCGGGGGTTGTTTTGGCGGGTGATGTGTCCGTATGGAGCTGACAGCGTCTAATTACCAACGACCGTTGTAATACCTTGTCACGTAATCTCCAGGCAATCGCTCGTAATATCGTAATATCGTCTGGGAGGCAATATTCGTCTTTCGGATTATCACGTGTCCGACATCGCCAATATCGCGACGTGAATGAACCGTTGTCCATCCGGGATAAACAAACTTCTGTGATTTTTTTTGCTTTAATAACTAAGGATTACGCACCGATGTTTTTAAGTGTGGATGTTTTTTAGTGGGAATGTGAATATTTCGATTTCGATAGATTTAAAAGCTGTGAAATTGCTATCTTTCAGAAGTGATTTCTTGTAAAAGGAGAGGGTTTTTTATTTTAAATCACGTTTACTTGTAAAATATTGCTGTAAATTTACTTGTTATTCCATATTCTTGAGATAAATTCAAGAGGAAACCAGTATTTCGTGGGATTTAATTTCGTATGTGGGGCTGTAGAATAAACAAGCAACAACAAGAAACAAGAAAGTTATTTTCGAACAGCCAGTAAATTTCAGGAAATCGACCAGACTTGTAGTATTTTAATTTTTGGATATTATAAATAATTTTAATGTCAAAAACTCCATTTCCTATTGCAAAAAACCTATCAAAACACTTTGAAAAAATTTTTACGATCATATTATCACCCGAAATAAGCTTAACATATATATGCTTTTAAATTTAGGATTTTCAGGATGTTTATAAACCTGAAACTCACATAACGGTTGTCGTAAAACGTAATCTTTAACAGAAGCTTAAAATGAAATTGGAGTTAAGCCCTTAAAACATAATTTGAGAGAAAATTTGCATTTTTATTTCGATAGTTTTATTAAAATCCAAACAAAAATAAAGTACACTAAAAGATCCACTCCAGTTGATCCACCTCCACCCTCCTTCAAACAAGAAGCAATATATCTTTCCTAGAGGAAAAAACACCATAACAGCGATCTCAACACGAAAGCTCACGACTTTATACTTACTCATCCAAAGCGTTCACAACAGGGCGAATAAAAACTTTTAATTAATATGTGTAACGTCGTCGCCTTCCCTATGGCAAATCCGAAGGCGTAACCGAAGAAGGGGAGGGGGGGGTAAGTCACGGCCAGCTGTTACCGGAAACCCCCCTCCCCCCCTCGGTAGACGGACTTGCCATCAGCTGTAATTAATTAAAGGCCGTTGAAAAGGGATGACAAGTGACGTAAGGGCAACGGCTCTTTAAAAACCTCCCCCACGTTCCGAGATGGGAGGGGAGGGGGAGGGGGCGTGTGCGGAAATCTATTAACACGTTCATCCACAAACGTAATATTTACCTTTCTTTCCCGACCGCCGACACTTTTGACCCGCTTTGTTGCGCGTTTTCGCGATTTGTTTTCTCTGGCAACACTTCTCCGTGTGGGGAGCATCACACGCTGATTTAATTATTCCGAAGCACGTTTTCGCTCCTGTCGTTTCTTGCGATTTATTACCTGGGGTCAGTTACTTTGTTTGACGCCCCTAATGTGTGAGACTAAGGCCTGATTTCATCAAACATCAGTTAAGGACCGGTTAATAAACCGTTCGTTAGAGATAGGAAAATAGTATTAAACAGCTGATCGAATTAAACTAACTGAGCCTTAACCGTGGTTTAATGTTTGGTGAAATCAGGCCTAAGGGTCGTGATAGTACTTAACTCTAGTCTAAACTGTTTACATTTAATAATACTACTGTTGTATTATCAGGAATGATTATAATAATGGTATTGGAATAAGTAGTCTTGTTGGGTCATGAGTACTTTAGTGACATTTATTTGAGATTTTAGCTCAAAGTCATAAATTAATTGGCATCAATCTTATTTTTTAAACCACTTATAGGCTACGCTTTATACATCCAGCAATGAATATAAATATTTTAATTGTTTCAAAGATACTTAATACGAAAACGGCATTTCGGTTCACCCACCTTTAATGAAAAATTATTTTTAATTTCTATAAATGCAATCAGGTACCAAAATGTGGTCAAAAATTGCTTTATATATAAATGGGGAATACTGAAAAAATAGCATTCCTTAAATATATATGTATTTTGGTTGGCTACAAGGTAACTTTAGACCACAAAATACCTAGAAGTTTCAGTAATTTGTTTATTGATTTAAGAGTAGTCATTAAAAGTAAAAGAAGCGGCGCGGACGGCGCAAGAACGCAATATGGCTACACAAAATCTGTGTAGCCATATTGCATTTTTCAGATTGAAGGCTCCTACATTTAAATTTGATTACCAGTACAAGTATAAAATGCAAACTGTCGTTATAATAATTAGTACATACCAGAATTTAATTATATATTGTATTTTAATTTTCTTAAGTACATTTACCTATTTAGTGTCACTACTTAATCTGTGTTTAAAATTAGGTTTAATTCTTATAAAATAAATAAATAAAAATGTTGTAAAAAATTTAACCGAAGGCCATAATTATTTATTTTATTTTAACAATGCTACAAAACAGCACAAGCCATAATACATTGTAACATTAAAAATACAATGCAATTTTATAGCAGTCTTTGAAAACAGTTCATCTTCAGTGAACGTTATGGCAATAACGTCCACTGAACACCCAGTGGACGTCCCTAGGTCTTTACTTAACACCCAGTTATTTTAAATGACATAAGAGAATAATAACATTTTAATGAATCAAGATTTAACATGCAAAAATAAAAGTAGTCAAGCAGAGATTATTTTATATATTATATCTAAAATTTCAAAACGATTTAATATCATGTCCTATTACAAATAACAAAATTCTAAAAGTATCATAAGCAATGACATTAAATGATTAATCAAGTAGGTGGAGGTACATTTTTTACTCTACTCCCATTTAATAAATGTAAAGAACCATATAGATTCTTTATTAAAAAAAATAAATAAATCGCGTGTGGTAACAAACCCCTATTTACATTTAATTCTTCCAAACCAGCGTTTAAAAAACTTTAATCGTCAACAAAATTTAAAAAAATTTATAAAAAATAAAAATTTCTTCAACATTTACTTAAAAAGACGTTCCCCAACCGACACAAGCCAGTGTAATAAAGGCTTACAAGACCCGGGGGGAGAGTACATAGTTGCCGGCCGCTGGAGGCTACAGCCGCTGCGGTCACCGAGCATGTTTGCGGTCCCCCCTCCCCCGCCCCCCCGCCGAGACATCCCTCAACTTTAAACTTCCGAAATGAACGAATTTCTGGAAAAACGAGACCGCAAACTCCAGCGGAGACGGGCCGCGGGCGAGCCAAGTTCGAGTAATTCTGCCCTCAACCCTTCCCTGCTGTCACTCTGGGGTAGCCGCCGCGGGCCGACATGAGTAGGCCGACGATCTTATATTGTAAGCGTCTTAGAAGGGGAGTAATAGGTAGTAATGGGAATTTTCTATACAGTCGACTCTCGATGGGTGGAATCTTAATAATTCGAAATTTTAGATAACTCGATTTGTTTTCGATTCCTCTAGGAAAAACCTTTTTAAGTCGAAATATAAACCATGCATGACTCGAAATAATTTAACGGTGATAATTTAGTTCTGTAAATCGAAGCGACGCAAAAATTACCTCTATAACTCAAACTATGCCTAGCTGAACTGTACATAATTAATTAATGTCATATTTCTGTTGTATATCGAGTTTGTGTAAATATAAAGGTATACAAAAGTGTGTGAAAGTCAAAATTATAATTTTCACATACAATTAGGCCCTACGGGTATAGTTGGTTCAAATGTAAATATATTTCCAAGAAATAAAACAAAATTATTTCTCTAGTTTTCTCACCACACATTAATTTGTCGACAACTCCTCTGCTGGTATATAAGAAACATATTCACGAAAAGTGATAAAACTATGCTGTTTATTTACATACACATATTATGCCAACATTTCCAAAAGTAACATCTATCCACTTAAAAAATTTAAAAAATGCAAGAATTTTTGCTTTTGCTTTTAAACACCACACACAATTGTTGCTATACATATCGACGATTGTGGCTTTTTGCTTCACCATGTTATGTGTGCGGTTTGATCTTTTTGTTAATGTATAAATATTTTTTTGACATTGAGAAAACCCGTCAAAATCATATTTAATTTTCCTCGGAGTCTTAAGCTTATCATGATCTTGATTAATACTAAACAATTTTTGGTAGTATATTGATTATAATTCCTTTTTTATTTTTGATATCTATATAAAATATTTTTAAGTATAATATTTAAAACCTTTTTAATTTTAATTAACCTTCTACAGCTTAATGAAGATTATGAATTCCACAACACCTAACATCAAAATATAACGGACAGACAATTAAAATACTTTATACACAACTTACTAATCTTACCAACCCCCACCTACAACGCATTCGGAAATTGAACCTGAAAATACCAATTCTGAAATCGAGAAGGGAGGCGATTTAACTTAAAAGTAATTACCGAGTTCACATCCGAATTCCCATCTTTAGCTTGGTATTTTTAAATACTTTACTGCGACCTATTAAATATAAGGATTACAATATCTCACAAACAAAATATCAAATAAAAAAGTAATTAAAATAATCCAACCCCCACCAACAATCCATTCATAATGGAACCTTACGTAATAACCGGAATCCGAAATCGAGAAGGGAGGCGATTTAACTTAATAGCAACGAGTTCATATCCGAATCCCTATCTGTAGCTGGCCAGGTTTTTAAATACTCTACTGTAAGGAATTCCACAAAACCTCACAAACAAAATATCAAAGGAAAGAGCAATAAAAATAATCCAACCCCTTCCTACACCCCATTTGGAAAATACGTAATAACCAGAGAAATCAGAAATCGAGAAGGGATGCGATTTTACTTAATAGTCAAGTTCACGTCCGCATCCCCATATGTAGCCGGGCAGACTTTTAAATATTCTCCTGTGACGTATTGAAGATAAGAAAAAATACGTCACAAACAAAATATCAAATAAAAAAGTAATTAAAATAATCCAACCCCCACCAACAATCCATTCAGAAACGGAACCTTAAAATACGTAATAACCGGAATCTGAAATCGAGAAGGGAGGCGATTTAACTTAATAGAAACGAGTTCACATCAGGACCCCCATCTGTAGCCGGGCAGATCTCGTTAATATCGGCCGTGTCGGGCGTGCCGTGTATCGCGTGCGTGTATGCGGGACACGCGTGGCGGCTTAGCGTGTAATCCCGGGCACGGGGCTTAATGAACCACGGACTTGACGGAACTTAAGGCCCAGGCCTCACACGGGGGATTAGGCGCCAGGCTGCTAGGTGACGTGGACCAGGGTTGATTCAAGGGGGCGGGTGCGGTGTGGGCGAATGGGTGAATGTGTTGTGTGGTGGGATTGAGGAAATTTTGGGTAAAAGAATTCATGTAAGAACTAGTTGATGGTGTCCCGTTTCGCTGGGGAAAAGTAAACAGATAATAATAGTACATAAACCTCCTCTTCGTTTCTGTGCCCTCTTTGTTTTTTATTAGAGTTTTATCAAAAAAACTAATGTTTTGCCTAAGATACCGTCATGAGACCTTTCATTTATGTTTAGGGATGATGGGTGTCAGACTTATGATTTTCTCAAAAGTTACTATTTACCTTGTGTTCTATTTAAAGCTTCATTAACTCACAAACATTTGAGAATCTTAAGTTTGGCACCCATCAACCCAATTCTTGAATGAAATGTCTTGGGGAGAAAATTACCAAGAAATCCCCCTCCCCAGAGGGGGGTTTCTCGGGGGTTTGAAGGGGGGATGTTTTTAAAAACAATTTGAGGTGAAACAATAGTCTTTTGAAAAATGTTTCACTTCAGGGAAAAAAATGTTGAGGAGAGGGCTGAGTTTATAAGACGGTTTTTAAATAGTAGACGGGTCAGCTGATTGTAATAAACGATAGCTGCTGAGTAACGACTGTCCACTAGTTTTTGTATTAAGTCTGGAATTAAATGATAAATACAGTATTGTTTTAACAAAAGTATATTACAAAAGGTGTAAGTTTAAAACAAACAAAAATTGGTTTGTGATTGGTATTACGAAAGTATGCTTGAAATTACGTTTAAAATTTGCCTAAGGCCAGTAAACAAAATCAAACGTTTATTTAAGAGTTAAATATTATTTTTACATCTAGCTGTAAATGTTCGGTTTGTAATAAGAAAAAACTAAATCCCGGGAGTAAAAACTAAATCTGATGATTGCGGCAAAGGTGTTTAATCTTATTTTTTATAACTTACTGAAAACACAATTTTAAGTTGCGCAATAAGATTAAAGTGTAGCTAAATATGAATTAATTTAAGAAAGAAGAAATATTATACATTTCAAGGCAAGCAACACTTCATATACATCTTTACTCACACAATAAATGTACACTTCACAACCAAACCTTCATTAGAAAAGCCGTCATTAGAGGAGATAATTAAACCTCTCAAACTTCAACTTAAAATTTCAAAACAGAAGCAGTCCGGCGGACAGGTAAGAGCGATTGTGAGGAGTGAAAACGACTTTGATGAATGGACGCCTCGCTAAGTAGCGGCGATCATTCACTCGCTAGGTGCCATGTTTTAATTCTCTCACTCTAGATTACCGCCAGAACCCGCTCGTCTCGCACAATGTGCGAAACGACAGCTCTCAACCTCCTGTCGCGAGACGGCGCTATTTGTCAAAACCCATTGTTGGGAAATAACTCGAAATAACTCGAGTTTTTCACTGCCCCCTCATTTACGCTTCCTTAAGGGCGGCGCAGCCGGGTGGAAAGGCCTAATGCGGTGTCACCCACAGTCGTGGATATTTTTTCACCCCCCCCCCCCCCAAAGACCCCCTCCCCCACAAGACCTCGGACGCCGTTGACACCGCGAGGGAAAAATGAGAATTCGGGAGACATTTGCGCTCCGCGGTGAAGGTAATCTTTTGATTAATGATGGAGGTTTGAGCTCCGAGAGGCGGGGGAAATTGATGTTTTATTCCGGTCTTGGACGTTCGTAAGGCGGTGGTTAGTATATTGTTATGAAATTGGTGTCGATTTGTGAATTTGTTCCTTATTTTGTAAATTGTTACATCGTAGAAGTTACCCCGTACGCTAATTATTAAAATCATTAATTGTTAAAAAAATAAATATTGCATCAACGTTGAGCTTTTAGTGTTTTGCGTCTACACCTGATGCAGTAATTTAGGTCTTACTAATTATATCAATACTATCTATTAAAACAATAGATATACAGTATTATTATTCGCTTTTCTTTTAACCCTGAGTATCTTAGCCCTACAAAATCTTTCCTTTTGCATAATGCATAATAGTTCACTAACTGACTAACCTTAATTCAGTAATAAATCATTTTAAATATTCAAACACGATAATTATAGATGTAAAAAGTGAAGAAATCAAAGTAATTTATAAGTAGTTGTTGCAAAAGCATTGCCTTCAAATTTCAAAGATTACATGATACAGGTTACATCATTGATGTTAAAAGTAATAACGACAAAACATTTGGATCGTCTTCCTTCATAGAATTAGTAAAAGAGAATATTTTTAAACGAAAACATAAGAAGAACGATAATAAAAATTGAGGAAACCGGGGCACATCCCCAAACGCGTCCGCTAAGTGCGTACAAAACAAAGACTCACACCAGAATATCTAACTCGTAACGCGTCAAGGAGTGTACAATGTACAAGGTAGGCGTATCAGCATTGTTACTCTCTTAATCGAGTTTGCCGCCAGAAAGCCACACGTTCGCATCGCAAATATTCAAATGGATCCAGGCCTGAAGAGTTGAGAGAGTACAAAGTGGAAAAAGGGCCAACTTGAAGTTCTACAATAACTCGAAACTCCCCCCCCCCCCAAACCCCACAACCGCCAACCAAGACTGATTCTAATGAGAAACTCAGAAACTTCAGCCACACCCTCCTATCCAGACTCCGTCTTCATTTATGTTCTGTTTTGAGACCGATTTTAAATAAAATTAAACCACTCCGAAAGACAAAGCGTTAATAGAGAGCGGGAATTCGTCTTTCGTCTCGTCTTTCGCGAGTGGTTTGATGAGACGTCTTCTCTCGTCGGTCTAGAGGATTGTTGGAATCTTTGACGCAAATGACGAGTCCTGTCAATGGTAAAGTTAGTTTGGAAAATTTCAAGATATTTTATTGAAGAAATTTCTTTAAGGGGCTGTGTCGAGGAAAAATATACCTTCTTTATTTCTAAATTAGGATGTTGGTTTGTAAATCTGCATATATATTTGTATATTTGAAGTTTTTGAACTCAGACACCACAGGATCATTGGTCTTGACACTTTGAATGCATATGTAAAATTTCATGGAGAAGGTTTTTAAGCTATCCATTTCGCCATAACTCAATTGGTCTCCTTCCCAGAAACCTAAAAGTGTTCCCATGTTAACCTAATGCGAAGATATTGTTTACAGCAAAGCAAATAACATGTTGATTTAAACAGGTGATCAGCTTATACTTAATGTAAATACTCAGTGAAGGGGATATCATCTGCTAGTACTATATAAAGGTAGATTTACTGAATCAAATATTTATCCCCGTTATCGTAAATGTAAGGAACAACTTTCAAGAACGTTGACGTAAACAAAATCCTATTATCCTTTAATTTATAATTTTCAACTAACGCTAGCCCAATAATTACCACGAAAATATCAAACTCGAGTGAAAAAGAAAGAATGACAGGTTAGGGGGGTGATGGAGATCGGGGGGGTCCTTTAATGGATAATTTCAAGGGTGCTCTTGCACGGGGCGGGGAGTCCATCGCAAATTACCCTCATATTGGTTGATGAAGTAAAAACACATCGATCATCCAATTAGCTTCCAGATCAATCACCCCCTCCCCCTTCCCCTCCCACCTCCCCCCCTCGACTTTCCGTCAAGTGCGAGGTTTTTAAATGGCATAAAAAGAAGCCGGGAAGCTCCGAGGGTAATGGACGCGCAACAAGTTGCTGAAAAATAACAGACGATCGGCGGTGACGGCCTGTGGTCCCTGCGCTGGAGGGGTAGTTCTTTTGTTGATTCGTTTTGTCTTCAATTTGTTTACGTATGCATTTACAGGAGCATGTGTACTGAGCTGGTGATAAAATTACTATAAGGCTGGTAAGTGTTATTTGTTGTGAATGTATTATCAAATTTGCATCCGTCCACAGTTATGTAGAAAGTTTTTCATTGCAATTTCTGAGATTTATATGTTTGGTTTTTGAACTGGTACTTGTTATTTTAACTTCGCACTAACTATTTTATTATAGGTTTCTCTTATATCGATCATGTTCATAGTCGGTTTTTGTATCTTGATTGTGAATCAACATGGCTGCATCAAATTAATATTCGGTTGATAAGTGTTACTTATTAGGAATTTACAGTCAATACGGCACTCGACCACAGTTTTAATGAAACATTTAAATTGAAATTTCTAACATTTATATGCTTGAATTTTACTCTGATGCCTACTCAATGTTTTTCCATTGCACTGACTGCTTTTTCATGGGCTTGTTTTGACTCGATCGAATTTATAGTCGGTTCATACTGTATCGTGATCGTGAATCAACATATATTTAGTTATTAAAAATTATGTTATTCAAGTTTTGGCTACTCTTGAATAATTGAGTAACATTGAAACAACCATCACAAAAAACACGTACTGTCAAGAATTACAAATTATTTCAAGTAAATCAAGTACCACCAAGTATAACTTCAATCATAAAAATAGAATAAATATTTATTTTAACTTCAAAATTCAATCAGTACATGAATAAGTAGAAAATATTAAATTATTGTACATCATTTGTAAAATTGTTGTGGTTTACTTTGGTATTATTAACGTTTTTCATGTGTTGTATTCCAGTTACAACAACCGTAACTCATTCATTACTTATTCAATGACTCACTCTATTCAATGACTTATTACTATTTTTTAATGTGAACTATATGCACATTTATAAATTGCTAGTAATCAATAATTAATTACAGCGGCTTTGGCCTCAAAGAGGATTAAAGATTAACTCTGTATAGTATTAAAGTAATGCGCCGTAAATTTTGTTAAAAAAATATTTTATAAAAAATTCATCTTATTGACGTATTGAAATTTTAATTTTGTTATCAACGCGGTTAGCCCTGAATTTTGAATAGAAAATATATTTTCATCTCAATTTTGCATTAAAATAAAATAAAATTCTGAGTAAAACCACAGAGAAATATATGAGAAATTCTTTTTGCCTCGACAAAATACTGCAGACAAAAACAAATTTCCCGGAAATGAGAAACAGACCTCCACTATTCCCGGGACAAGAAGAGGTGTTACAATGAAATAGGGGAATATTTGCAAGTAAAACGTCTCTTATAGGGACATCCCCTGGGGCCGCCGCCGCGCCGCCCTCCCCCACAACTTCATCTTGACCTATCGTCGTCCTTCTTGCACATCCACGGCTCTTCTGGGAAATTGGCCGGGTGTGCATAAATTCTTATCAACTCGCACATCGTTAAGGGCTCGCGCAATATTTAGCGGAATATTTCGCGGAATATTTAGTGGTGCCGCGGCGCGGGCATCGCACTTCCCTCAAAGCTAATTTCTGTATGGAATTACCCCTGTAGGGGTAACCGCGATCGGGAAATGGAACTAGGGAAGTAAATAAAGCGAGAAGTTCTTCCGAACCAAACGATTTTAATATTTACGTGATTTCAAATGGTACTCTATTTTTTATCCTGCATCAAGAGAGCTTATTTGCTTTGGATCGGGATTTTTGAGTTTGGAAATTGTTTTGCATTATAATTTCCAAAAAATATCGCATGGAAGTAGCTTTGGTATGATCCAACTAGATAAGACCATAAGAGAATTCAGTCGCAAAGATAAACGAATACGCACGCATTTAACAGGACAGCGAGCTAACGTTAGCGATAAAATTTAAATTTCAATGCGCTTAAATAAATTCCCTATTTTATACCATAAAACCCCAAATTTTGGGCTTTATGTCCCTCAAAAGTGAGAAAAGGGCTGCAGCAATTACTTTGTCTATAGCCAACTCGTCCAATGTTTCACAGAAAGAATGTCACCACTTAATTTGAAGACAATCGGATAAAAATTGCGACCGCTTAAGTCGGAACTTATGTGCGTATACAGTTTTGAACAGATGGAGTTTTCGACATTTGGGGACCCTAAAACGAAATGCTCTCATGGTCACTGTGGGTGTCTGTTAATAAATTACTATTCCATAGGAAATTATCTTAAAAAGTAATGTTTACACACATGTACAATTTTAGTATGAAGAGATTCCAAATTATTGATATAAAGACTTTTTGAATATAATCAAACAAGATTGCTTAAGGTAAATTACTAAACCCCAAAAATCCTTAGCAGTTTTAACGCTCCTTCTCCTGACTTATTCACCGACCCACTGAGATAACGAAGGTGCTGTCCATTTTTCACGGCGTTCTGCCTAGCCACTCTCGGAACTTTCGTCCCACCCCTCATTTCTTTCAATATTTAATACACGAAAACACCTTGCGGGACACTCAGCTCGGTGTTCATACAGGGTGGGTCGCAAATCACCAATAAACTTTGGGGCTGAGTGCTCTCGTAAAAATCAGATAAAAATACAATATGGTAAACACTTGGTTTCACTTTTTCAAATAAATTTCGTGTTTTCCCCCGTAAATTATCCATTTAAAGCAATTTAGTATTTCGATAAAAGACTCGAATGACCGTTATAAAAAATTAGATTTCCCACTCTGTCATGCTTCGAAATTATGGTGATTCAGAATTTTTTCATCCGCGTATTAAAAAATACAAAAAGAAACAATTTGTGACGCAAATGCTCCAAAAAGATTATTATTACATTCTTTTATGGACTACAAATAAAGACAGGGCACGGAAATGTAAAAGTCTTACATTTTAGATAGTTTATTTTATAATTTCTCAGTACAAAGGGGACATACGGAAAGCAAGCTACAAACTCCCTTATTTTTTCAGTCTCTTCATAGCGGGATTATTCGCAGAAATGTTATTACCGAAGTCCTCGAGATGGTATGAGATTGCTTTTTTTAACTGCATTATTATCTGCACAGGGCAGCCTATTTAGCCGGTATCTTATTTGTTTCCCCCTTAAAAGATGCTTCAAGAGATGGAGATTTCTTTGTGATTACGTAGAATAAGTGGCTTTGCATTTTTATCAGTGTTTATCATATAGTAAGTAGAAGATGTACACTCAATATTGGCTTATACCTTATAAATATTTTCATAATGTTATTTTTCATCTGATATTCAATCCAAATTAATATTTTTTTACTGCTTTTTAAAGAAGGAACCCGTAAATAAGTTCAAAAACCCTTGGACTTTCGATAAAAAATAATATTGCGGTACAGTTAGTACTTCATACATACTGACACTTTTTTTCTAAATCATAGAAAGGTTTTTATACGTCAACAATGAAAAGGAACTCAGGATCGTTGGCTGCTGTGTTTTATGTTTTAATTTTGGGTGAGTAATCAAATGTCGAAGGGTATTGCAGAAAGTTTCTTGGACGTATAAGAACGATGCATATTGTACTTCCATACACACGTACTCATCTCAACTGAGGAAGGCGACTTAAATGAAACAGGAACAAGTCATCAATGTGATATTAACAAAAATGTATAAAATATCGCGTTAGGGCGAGATAATGAAATATCAAATTACGCCGGAATCACTTAAGGCGCTACAGAGCACAGTAATATTTTACCGACAATACAGAGAAGAGCAAAGTTTGTAGAGCTACAGCCGGAACAATGCGAACCGCCATCTTGAAACTGAGACGACTGAAACTGTTTGGCGAAGTTTCTGCATAGAACATAGCCCCTGTCATCTTACAGCTCTGATATTCTTATGCATTCAAAGATTCGCAGAACTGTTGCTGGCTGAAAGTCAGACTAACAACGGATGACCGAGTCTCAGCTTGGAAATTATATTTTAATGGTATATTAAGTTACTGGACCGGTAAGTACTGTTTTACCGGACGAGCCTGAGGCTAGCGCAGGATTTTCATGCGAGTGCAGTAAAAATTACCGGTCGTGTGACGTACGATACTTTGCATTATACTACTCAGAATAAAACATAATTTACGTATTCCTTGCATAAACCATTACGTTTTTAAATTCTTTAAACCCAACCTATAACAAAGCAACAAACATTTGTGACTGCTACCAGTGCTGCCGCTACATTCCTCTGAAGAAACGTATTAACATGCAGTAAACTTCGGTTTGCTGCAATCAGCTGATTTTTTTATTGTTTACTTGCGTTATTTCCGTTTCCTATTGCACGGTTAATTCACTGAGCAGTTATCGGCAAAGAGTAGTTTTCCAGCTAAGAGTAAGATACAGAAAACAGTTTTTTTGTGTGTAGTTTGATGTTAACTAAAGACGGTGACACACTATCACACATTTCATCATACAAGACATCACACCACACATCACACAGGACAAAAGGGAGGATGTGTGATGGTGTGTCAGGGGTCCGCGCATCACACAAGACATCACACCACACATCGTCGCGAGCGCTCTGGAGGCGGTTTTTTTAGCGAAAGATCAAAGAAATGTCTGGTACGGTGTCTTGTATGATGTGTGATAGTGTGTCAGGGTCTATTCTGCCCCGAACGTCTTTCCGTACGCCGTCGCGTTACCGCACTTGGAGGAATGTGTGATCCGATGTCTTGTTCGGGGAAATGTGTGGAGCGAAAAATTTATCTCCCTGCGCGGTGTGATGTGTGGTGTGATGTCTTGTTCGGGGAAATGTGTGATAGTGTGTCTCCGCCTTATCATAACGGATTCTAAGATTCGCTCTTAGAATCTACCAATTCTTTAGAAACCCCATACATAAAATGTTACCTGAAATTGTATCATGGGTTTTAGGAACAACCCAAAGAATGAAAAACATTCGAAGGAACAATGGAAGGAGGTAAATTTAGAAGGAACATTAAAAGTCGAAAGTTTTGTCAAGGCTTAAATTGTTCTTTGAGTCTAGTTAGGAAGAAGAATCTTTGCAAACTTTGTAACTCATTGATTCTTCTGACTTAGTTTTAAACTTGGTGGTTTTTGAAATCAGTGTTTCATATTTTTTACGTGAAAACAAACCTGGCTTGATGTTGAACCCGGTCAGTCGCGTGGGTTCATCATTGAATTTCATCAAACAACTTTTGTAAACTTCATGAATTTTATGATGGTTTGATTTTATTGCCCTTAATATACATGAAAACACAAATCCATGTGAATTTTTTTACATGCTTTCCATTTAGCTCTCCGCTGTGTTTTTAGAGTACTACTGAAATCCTTAGCGTTATCATGAAGAAAGAGGTTTAAGACCAAGAAGCTGTTATATTCAATTTTTCGCTTTGGGGGCTTGAGAAGTATTTGAAGGAGGTCAAATTGCGTATTTTTCTAACTTTCAACTTAAAAAGTTGCGTATAATGCACTAACATAAACATTCGTTATGTTAATGTCACCCTGAAGCTGCAACAGTCTAGTAACAAAGCTCAGGATTTTTATTTTTTTTTAAGTTAGTTTATCAATTTATAGCAACACTACCAAATTTACAAGCTGGGAATTATTAACTACATCGTTTGAACGACTTCTTTTATTTATGTGTTATATCGTGTTTTTGTTTTGTTTCAGTGTTGGTGTTTTCACCAACTTCTACAATTCTCTATTTTTGGTATGGTTTATGTCAATATTCTCCTAGCTGTTTGTAATTTACTTTGTTATGTTCTAGGTTATTTTCCACAACAACAATAAGAGATCATATTCCAGATGCCTAAACGTTTTGTAACTTGAATTTACAGATCAGTGATGGTAATCGTCCGCAAAAATCAAAATCAAAACATAAATGACATTAGTTGGAGGTTAATTTCCTCAAAAATAAACAAACACAAGCCCCTGTGTTTTGTTTCAGTGTTGGCGTTTTCACCAACTTTTAGAATTCTCTATTTTTGCTATGATTTATGTCCAGATTATCCTAGCTATAAGTAACTTATTTTGTTATAGTCTAGGTTCTTTTCCACAAAAGCAACAACAAGGGATCAGATTCCATATTCCGAAACGTTTTGAAACTTGATTTTACAAATCAGTGATGTTAAACGTCCGCAAAAATCAAAATCAAAACATAAACGACATTAGTTGGAGGTTAATTTCCTCACCCTAATTACAAGCAAGCAAAAATACACAAACACAAGCCCCATCACCGTATCAGACAAGAGACAAGAGGATAACCCCCTTAAAAACAACCCACTAAACACAAATAGCGCAATAAACCCACCTGTGATACACCGCATTACCCCCCCCCCCCCGCCCCCTCCCCTCTCCCCCCGGTCGACGAAAGGCACGGTTTACGATACTGTCCATTATCGTGCCTTCCATGTATAAAGACTATATCGCATGGGCCATCGCATAAAAACGGCCGAAACAGCTGAGCGGGGCGCGGGGCGCGGGGCGCGAGGTACCTGAAGGTAATTAGACTATATTTTTCACCTCACGCTATCACCTCTGGAATTTCCCAAGGCAATCGCCCCCCCCCCCCCCCGTGAAACTACCGGCACCGTGTATGCATTACCCCCCCCCCGGGTCTTATGTGGCTGTCAGTCGCTTCGTCTTGCCGCCGAACATTTGTTTACTGACATGTTCCCTGCGGCCCTGAGCGCCGATCTTCGCCCCTTGTCACAATTTGTCGAGGGTAATGCTGGGTTTTTGTTTCCCGGATCTCTAAAATGATATTTTGAGGCTTTTGTGGTGTCGAGTGGTGTAAAATAACATTAGGTCATGTTTGTTGTTGATGTTATTTATTTTTTTTAGACATATGTGATTCAATTTAAAGGCCGCTTAAATCCCCTTGAAATTCCCGTTTACTTACCTAAGACGATAATTGTATCCTTGATCAATGACCGACGGGTAGATTGCGTCTTATAAGAATCAATCAAATTTCATATACAACTTCTACTACACAAAATGGTGAAAGTATTTAGCTAAATAGTGGATCCTCCAAGATTTTGTCGAGGGAGTATAGAGACCTATCCACAAGATATGTAGGCAGGATCGGTCGAGAAACCCTGATATTTATTATTCGGACCCTTCCTGATAGTAAGTTATAAATTTTTAACGATGAGTGAGGTTATGCTTTTGGAGTGCCGCAAAAAATCTTGCCAGATCGAGGTTTAGCATCTAACAAGTCTTTTTATTTTTGAATGACATGTTTTTAAGGTGAGGATATTATAATTTTCCCTTTCTTTTGTGGGCTAAACTCATCTCAATAAGATATCCTTTGGGGCTTTGTCAGGTGACATTACGTAAATGTCCGTGTGTTTGTGTTTCTTCTGAATGTTTTTATCATCTGACAAAGCCCTAAAGGATATCTTATTGAGATGGGTTTAGCCCACAAAAGAAAGGAAAAATTACAAGTCGTTTATAGAACATACAATAAATAATATTTTCCGAACCTATTTAAATATCTTGTTACATTTTTACCCTGTCTACTTTTTAAAACCAGAGAATAAGTCTACCTTTAGTAGGTAGTTCTTTCAAATTATAAGACGTTTGCCACGTAACAAGGTTTTTATGTCAAAGTTTATTTTTAATTATTCAATTAGGAATGGCTGAACGCAAAGGCATCTCGGGCCAAAACTATAACAGAACATCCTTTACTTAAAAGCTTGTGCTTTCCAATACACAGAGAAATTTCTTACTTTTCAACCCTTTCAACAATATTCCACCCTGAGACCCGCCAAACTACAAGCTCCCCTCTCTACTTCCCTATTAAAAACGAATAAGGCAAAGTAACATCTTTCACCGGTGGAGGGCCCTTTGATAGGGAACGATATTACCTCTAGGCGACCACAAAGAACAGTTTTTATATCGCATAATGCCTCGTCTAAGCCGATAATTTAATTAAGCAATCTCCTAGCGGAAAAGAAAAATAAACCGGAGACCCGCGAGGAACGAGCGATACCGCTAAGAGGGCGAGAGGGTGTAAGAGGGTGTATATTACTGAAACAAAGAAAGTAATCGACCTTCAACCTGCGAGATACCGAGTTAGCCGCGTTTTTTTGCCCGGCGTCTTTTAATTTCCTATCAAAGCGAGTCTTTGTGGCGCCGCAATATTTTTATGAGGTGGTGTTTTTTTACTTCGCCAAGAAAAGATCAAAGGACATCCGTCAAATTAAAATATTCCAAGATTTTTATTAGTACTTTCAGGTAATATTCCGTGTCTTGGCACGATCGATTTTGTCCGTGTTGGAAATGAGAAAGAAGGAAACGATAGGGTGTTTTAATTAAATTTTATAAACAGCATTTATCAGACTCGTTCAGTGATACGAGCTGTGGACACATCTTCTTCGAAGGAAAGGAGTAAATGACTATAGAGTGATCGCAAAATCTACGAATGAACAGGTAAATTCAACATCAACTAAAGTTCAATGCAAGTCTAAGAAAACATATCAACTCATAAATGTAAAAAAAATATTTGACTTTTCAAAGTGAGGTACTTAAGATACTTTAATTAAATTTTTTAGCAAAACACCTACAACTAGTCATAGAGCGTTAAGGAAAGTAAAAAAACATTAAAACTATTACAGTACTATTCTTTACAGTGGCTCTCATATCAGAGGTTTACTTTAGCCATGGTCCATACAATAAAGAAGTCATTTATCGCTTAGTATTGGTATGAAAGAGCAGAGATCATCGAGTCTAGGTGTATCCGTGTATTTATATCCCTAAACACACTAATTGAATTTACTTGAGACAAGCTTGCCACTATTTATTATTCAGCATTCAAACAACGTCGTTATAGGTACCTATAATATATATGAGTAATGAAAAACATTAATTATACAGGGTGATTGAATAGTCTGGGTACGGCTTAATATTTTGAAAAATAATAAACGTAGACATACAAAACTTGGAATCAAGTTATAAGGCATATAAATCTATATTAACACATATCCAGTGATCCGCTACCTCCTCAGGGGGACGGCGCGCCAGGAGTCAGGAGAAAATCTTAAATGTAAGCATAGGTTGATATGCACATCAAATTAAAGGTCTATTTTTGTAGAATACAACGCCGCAAACCGCACTCAAAAAGGTTGACCCAGTACACAATGGCAGCTGTTCAAAGATTCAAATAAATACCAATTTCTTTGAATACAAAGAATTTTTATCATTTTAATTTTTATCATTTTTTATATCATTTTAAAGAGCTTTTTAAGCAAAGAAGAATGCCGCAAACCGCATTCAAAAAGGACCATCCGTTAAAAAATTACGGTTGTTTAAAGATTTAATAAAAAAACTTTAAACAACCGTAATTTTTTAACGGATGGTCCTTTTTGAATGCGGTTTGCGGCATTCTTCTTTGCTTAAAAAACTCTTTAAAATGATACCCCCGTTGCAGCAGACCTGCATACTCAGCGAATTTCAAATGCAAAACAACGTATTTCAAGCAAACATAGCAGGATTTGACATGTTTTGTTAAGCTCCATAAGAATAACATGGGAAATGAGTATGCAGGTTTGCTGCTACAGGTATATTAAAACTGGATGGTTTTAATTCAATATTTAGTAGATCTGAACTAGAAGAAGCCATTTACCAAGTTTTATCAAGATATGTTGAGAAATAAGCAAGATATAGAATTTTACTTATTTCCCATAAGGTTAACATTGGGACAACGTACTGTGTTTACCACTTTCAATATCTCGGTAACCAATGGGCATAGAGCAGTGATTCAAAATACTAAATTATTTGTTTTTTTGAGCTAAATTCAATGGTGCCCACAAAAATTTGATAAATTTTATTTTTCTATGTAAAAAACTCAAAAAACCCATTTTTGGGGGGGTTTATCCCCCTTTACCCCCCCTTCCGGTAGTCCGATCGGGCTGGTTCACGAACTCGTCCAATTGATTACCACTTTACATGTCCGTACCAAATTTCATAAAGATCGGACCATTTTTGCGGCCGCTATCGTGCTAACAGACACATAGATATATATATATATAGATATATATATATATAGATATATATATATATATATAAAAATTCGAACGAATAGTGTTTTTTGCTTCTGGGGGCCCCAAAACGAAAAGTTATAGTGGTCCCGAGCTTAGGTCTTACCATGAGACCTACGGTAATAGCTTCTTCCCTATAGGGGAAATTCGCTAATATAAAAAATGATAAAAATTAAAATGATAAAAATTGTTTGTATTCAAAGAAATTGGTATTTATTTGAATCTTTGAACAGCTGCCATTTTGTACTGGGTCAACCTTTTTGAGTGCGGTTTGCGGCGTTGTATTCTACAAAAATAGACCTTTAATTTGATGTGCATATCAACCTATGCTTACATTTAAGATTTTCTCCTGACTCCTGGCGGGCCGTCCCCCTGAGGAGGTAGCGGATCACTGGATATGTGTTAAGATAGATTTATATGCCTTATAACTTGATTCCAAGTTTTGTAGGTCTACGTTTATTATTTTTCAAAATATTAAGCCGTACCCAGACTTTTCAATCACCCTGTATGTTTTTAAATATATAATTTGGTATATATTTAAAATATCCTTTTAATTATATTTTAAATATATAATTTTAAGGAGTTTTGACACACTTTACACAGCATGCTGCATATATTACTCTCGCCTGTATAAGAGTAACGTATTCTCCTTTCTATCCCGTTATCAATGCAACCCCGGGTAGAGCCATGTGCAAATGGCCCAGCTAAGTCACCGCCGCGGGCACAATTTAAATGCTAATGTCGTCTTCAGGTGGTTGATGCCCGTCTTCGTGACAAGTTGGCCCAACTTTTATCACTTGCATACACTACGTGAGGGTAAAACCGTCTCCTGTGTAATACCATTGTAAAACCTTTCCGCTTTTTGAAGTGGGAAAAACATATGTGTGATATGAAATAACGTGCCTGTGTGGACATGTTTTGCGACCTATACATCTAAATAATGTTTCCGTAAATCAATTTATATGTACTACTTTTTTAAGGTCTGACTGTCAGTGCATAGTTTATTCATGATATATGTTTAGGCTGTTACCATGTTAAATTCTTGACAAAATCGTAATTAAAGGTTGACTTTGTTCGGGCTTTTACATAGTAAATTTGTAGAATTATCGACGGTCAATTTCGTTGGACAGATTTCATGGATGTGTACAAAATGCCTTAAAACATATAATTTCTGTAGAGAACGCAATACAAATGCGGAATCCTGTAGCAATAACACTTTACAAATACAGTAACTCTTACTGGTGAAACTATTGATAAAGTACAGTGATTGAGCCTTCCCCTTCTATGCACGACTACTTAGAATAAATGACTTTTATTTAATATTCATTAATGTTATAACGTCATTTTCTCCTGGGCTTTTTATTTGCTGAGTGGTCTATTATGGTTGATTTATGGTCTGAAATCAAGTCCTTCGGTTATGAACACAGTAAATCGGGACACAACCTTTTGCTTCAGTTTAACCTTTGACTATATATAAGTAATTAATAAACCTTCCATTCTTATGGCCCAGCTGTAGCTAGTTTTGCATGACCCAGAATTGGAAGTTGTCAGAGTTTGATCAACTACCAACAGATAGTGTTTCTGTTAACTCCTTATTTTTGCTATTTACTTCGACATTTTCTGTTCTTTATTTCAGAAATCAATAATTAATTTACTATTGCTTGTTTTCTGTGTCACTAAATTATATTTCACTTTTTCCTGATACCTAAATTAATTGGTGACGTCAGTGCACTCTGTTATGGTGATGCATTATAACTGGGGGCACATGTAATCCTGGGTCACTCAAAACCTGCAGCATTTAATAATGCAATGGAAGGTCTACTTCAGATTCAAAGTCAATGGTTGAATGTAAAAACTACCTTAATAAATAACTTCTAAGAAATCTTATCTATATATATAAAAGCCAAAACCCATTGACTGACTGACTGACTAATCACAGTTTCTCAAAAACTATAAGGCTTAGAGCCATGAAACTCGGCACAAATATTCCTTACAGGCTCTAGATACGTACTAAGAAAGGATTTTGCAATATTTTGTCTCTAAATGCCTGGATATGGTATATTATAAAATACAATATGGCGGCCACTTTTAGCTTTCAAAGCTTAATTTCTCAAAAACCACAAGGCCTTTGGCCATGAAACTTGGCACAATTATTCTTTATAGGCTTTAGATGCGAGGAAAAGAAAGGTTTTAAAATATTCTTTCTCAGACGGCTAAACTAGATTATTTGAAAAAATTCAAAATGGCGGCCATTTTAGTTTTTCCTAACTATGGATGGGAGTCCTATAGAATATTTTCAGGGAACAGAAAAGGTACGATAACTAATCTACTGAAAGAATAAAATTTAAAAGTTTAACGAGAAACCTTTTGGGGAAATAGGTTTTTGGCCAAGTTATTTACTTCCTACTTTTTCTTACAGTTTTCGGTTTATTTTCAAAAACGTGCTAAATTCAGATTGATGTCAAGTCGAAAATCCATCCTTAATGTCTTCTTTGTTTTATATTCCGGGTTATCCTCATCCTCTGTATTGGGAAATTGGAAGAAGTTAGTTTATACCATTTGCTAATCATGATGGGAACATGTTTAGAGGAAGCGTTACACTTTCTCATTTTCATCTAGAGTGGAATAATCAGCTGCATCTTAAGGGTTTAATTGCACGCACAAGACCCAAATAAATCAGTCCATTTGTTAATTATTCCTCAAAATTGCACAAGGCATAATATAATCGAATTAAAATGAGCTTTCTTTTCAGCGGGCGAAGCTGCGGGTATATCTGCTAGTAAAGTATATAAAAAACTCTATCCTGCGTTTTTTACTACGTAACCCGGCCTCGGAGAAGCTCAAGGCACACATTGTGTAATTCGCTCCACATCGCTCCCCAGTGATTTCTTGTGGGAAAGTTTCTAAGAGAAACAGTAGCAAAATTTGAATCTCGCCCTAAGACGCCAATTACCATAAGAGACAGGACACAGTTATCAGCGAGGCGCACTCTACACGGCTTCCCGACAACACCACATATTGCCGAGTGAATGATGACGTGGTCTTGAAGGAAAAGGTTTGTAAAGATGAGCTATGCAATTGAAATGTACACGGAATGTCTTTATACAACTGATTAAAAAGAAAAATCCTAAATGTTGTCTGAAGTGGATTTAGAGGAATTTCGTCAGCTACACATAAAGTTAAAACTAATACTTTATCATAACTGTATATGTTGGTTTGAAGAAGAAATCATGTTATGACGAATAATAAAAAGGACATTGGTAGCAATGTCAATGACAGTCTTTATAGATCTGAATTTTAGCATATTTTGTTTTAAATCTAATAAATAGTTAACTTAAATGGTTACCATGAATTAGCTGTTCATTTTTTAATTCCAACGCCCAAAGAGAAAGAGCTCCAAGTATTAAAATTTAATTAACGTTCTTCGTAATGAAACCCATATTAATCGAGGACCGACACATTATTTATTATATCGGTGACATGCCAAATGGAAATGAAATATAAATAATAAAGCACAAACTATTCGAAATACTATATTTAAGCACATTTTGGACAGAGTAGATTTACATTATTCAAATGACCCATGGTTTAAGATGCAGAGAAAATGCAGTCAACATTAAAAACTAGTTTGCCACTATTAATGCAATATTTTTAAAGAATACTAGCTAATAACCCCGGCTTTTCCCAGAAGCTTCTCATCTCTTTGGCTTAAGATGTGTTGCATTCTGTTGGTAACCATTTTAACTATTTAAAACTATGACCATGTCTTGATGTGAACAGATCTACCTACAGGGTATTTCCTAAAATCATAACATGAGTGAAAGCCCAACCACCATAGTTCTCGATATCCAAAGCTTTAATCAAGGGTCTATGTCATATATTTTTGACTGTAGCATCTGCTATACCAACACACAACTCTTTTTATATCTATACAGTAGATGTATTAATTTTGAAGCATCGTTTTTCAAATGCAAGTAATCTACTTCAACAAAATAAAATACACCTTTCGGCACCACACGTGCCAAAACGTATTTTCAATTTTTCGGCGGCCAACTTTGGACCGATTGTAATAAAAGCCGAACCCGCGCGGCAAAAACAAAAAAACGCGACCGTCACCGCGCTGTGCTATGTCTCCTTGCGGGCCACTCAAAGAGGTGTCGGAAATTAAAAATAAAAACTCGTGTGTTCCAAATAACAATAAGCGGGGAGTGAAAAATTAAAAGCATGTAAGCGAGCGGCCGTGACGTATGGTTATTGTCGACCTCCCCCCTCTCTCTGCGCTCTACCTCGCTCTTATAGTATTCCATATAATTCCCTCTCTCTCGCACCCACAGGGCATATCCCCCTAACCCTCCCCTTCGATTGACCTGTCTACCGGCGTGTCGGCAATCGTGTGTTTTTTCCGTTATGATCTTTTATTGGAAGGGTAAAGTGGTTATATTTCAGCGGTGGAAAATCTTAATTTTTCGACAATGTATTCACGCGCCCTTATGGTGTACATCGTAATATCTATGTGATACTGTTTTTAATCGATTTGAAATAATGAGCAATGCCTTGTTTTTTGAAATTCCAAGTACATTCCATAGAGTGTAACAGTACTTACTTATCTGTGTCGAATATATTACTAAGAAGAGAGATCGTAGGAATACAGTTTTAGAGTGAATATCTTGCACAAAGATAAATGTTTTACCTTCCTCATGCATTATATTTATTTGTAAGTTATGTTCAAAACGAACAAGTTCTATGCACAACATATTCTACCTATGGTGTTCATCATAATATTTACGTGTTACTATTTTTTATTGATTTTAAATACTGAGGGATGCGATGTTTTTTGTAATTCGATGTAGATTCGATAATTATTTAGAGAGCAACAATTCTTACTTATCTGCTTCGTATAGTTTACTAAGAACGGGGGCTGTAGTAATGCAGTTTTCAAGCGAATATCCGAAACAAGAATAAAAATGATTTGCCTTCCTGATACATTTTATTTCTTTTTAAGTTATATTCAAAACGAAAAAGGTTTATGCACAGCGTATTCTACCTATGGCGTTCATCATGATATCTACGTGTTAGTATTTTTGATCGATTTTAAATACTGAAGCAATGTGAAGTTTTTTGAAATTCGAAGTAGATTCGATAATTTAGAGAGTAAAAATTCTTACTTATCAGAATCGTAAATATTACTAAGAACGGGGATTGTAGTAATATATTTTTCGTTTGAATATCCTGCACAAGGATAAATGTTTTACCTTCCTGAGACATTTGATTTATTTTTAAGTAATATTCTAAGAGAACTAAACTCATACACAACGTATTCTACCTACCCTTTACTTCTGGTTTAGCTAATTAATGATTCAGCACTTGATTACTTAGCATCCACATGTTAATAGACTAAAAATAATATGAAAAACTGAAGTTTACGATAGTACAAACGGAAATCCATATAAGCTTTATTAAAAAAATCAACTGAAAGAATATGTAATTGATAAAAGTTGAAGCCAACTTGTCACGAAGACGGGCATCAAACACCTGAAGACGACATTAGCATTTAAATTGTGCCCACGGCGCTTCTATAAAGGGGTGGGTTAGCATAGGCCATTTGCACATTGGTCTACACGGGACTGCATTTCTAACGTAGAGAGTATGGTGTTTTAATATAGAGAGTTAAATTACGGTTTATTTGTGTGGTTAAAAATGCCATAGCAGGACTGTGTCCTTAAATAATATACAAAATAAATCCAAAGTAGGTAGGAGTATATTTTAATCGCTTAGGGATGTTGTTGGCTAACATACGTGGGAACAGAACATCTTGGCAGGTTTGGGGTTCACAATTTTTATCTCCCATTTTATTATGGATTTTTCATAAGGTACTGTCGTGCTTTGCAGTGAGATTAACTGAGGTCCATAATCATATTTAAAAAAAGTATAAGTAATAATAATTTTTTTAGGAAAGTGATTATTTTCGTTGAAATTTTAGTGGGGTATTAGTTTTTCCAAAAACCTTTTTACTATTATATCATCAATTTTGATTTCGTTGCTTGTATATTGAAGAGTTAACCACATTTTTATAAGATAAACCACACAACTTGGTCTACACCTAAGTTCGCAGGAATGAGTAAATTTATATCAAATGTTTCTTCAAAATCATCGTCTAGTGACATGATAAAGTAATTTTTCTTCGACAGTAAGAAAATTGAATATGCAGTATACATTATTAAACCCCAAACTCGGAATCGTTGTGTCTAAGTCTCTGACCACCCCATTTTGCACTCTTAGCGCACAACACTAACTTTTCAAAACACAAATACTTCTCGGTAAGATACTCCGTTCCCGCGACAACAAAGATTGGGCGGTTTAATTACTTTTGGCGGGAACCACGTGTGATACGGCGTTTGCAGATGAAAAGGTCCGGTACAGGAAATTAAGTGTCGTCAGGCCGCTTCCGTTTCCGTTTCACCGCTAATGTTTGGAAATGGCGAATTTCCTCGGTCTCGATCGTCCCCAGTTTTCCATTTGTGGAGAATTCATCAGCGTCGAGATTCGCGACGTTGGAGGGAGTGTTATGTGCTCACGGCGATCTTGCTTGGTAAATATTACTAGTAGATAGTTAGACTAGGTTAGGGTAGCTAACTAGTGTAGGGATCACCCAACACGTTTCCCAGTCTTAAGGGGTTTACTTATTTATTTATAACTAGTGGATCCGAGCGCACGGAATTGTGCGCTACTCTAGCAGAGCGATAATTCAAATGGCGACAAATTTAAAACACAATCATGCTAACACGATCCGTCTTGAGGGTTATGTTTACACAAATTAAAAAATAACAGCAATTAAATTATCCAGCTGATCAAAATGTAAACAATTATGTTCTTCATAAGGATAACATGGGAACTTTAAAAGCCAATGGGGCAGAGCCCAAGGGACTTTTTCAAAAATGTAAGGCCAGTTTGCAAATCTACGCGACACGCTCTTTCCAATGAGCCGTCAATGATCAAAATCGGTTAAGAAATGACGGAGGAGTTCATAAGACAAATTTCGTGTTGGCGTATTAATTATATAGATGTATGTAACTTTTCTTAAGATCACTGATTCGGCGCACATTATCTGACTACAGTTGACACTAAGTTTCGACTGACACGTCCTTTCTTATTTTTGTTTGATCATATTGTATATTTGAGGATCAGAGCTAATAATTTTTAAAATTTGCAGCTATTTAACATTCAAACTCTTTATTCGCATCCAAACCCTGGTTATATAAATTCCATGATCATTCGAAAATACCAAAGTCCAAGATCTGTTACAGGCAATAAATCAAGTAAAAATACTTTTTACTATAGTCGTCCATCGAATGGAGAAAAAAATACTAATAAAAATAAATTAAATGTGATATCTTAACATTAAAAGGATAAGGTGATTTAGCAGAGAAGATTATGGCCAAACTATTAGGTTAATGTAGATTATTTTTACATGTTGTTTGAGAGCGCTTAACGTCTAGATGTGCCTTTAGAAGGTCTCGAGTCATCAGGGCGTTTGCCCATAACTGAGGGTTTCGAAAGAAAAATCAAAACAAAATATACATATCAGATGTACATGTGGTATACAACTGTGAGGAACTGCTAGTGAATCTAACATCCAAATTATTCATCGATTACAATCTAGTCTGTTCAGTGTTACAAGCGCCTTGGTATGTCAACAACCATACTCTGCACTACGATGTCGGCATTCCCTTTGTGGCTGTGGAAATTTAACGCTACACGGCTGTCCGTATCTTTCAAAAGTGGACAGCCATCCTAATCATCCTGCAGTAAATTTACTTTACAACAGCGACCACATTTATAGGCTGAAACGCCGTTGTATCCTTGACCTGCCAACAAGTTTCAAGTAATCAAAATTAACTTAATGTATTTAGTTTTTTGTGCAACTAGTGAGCAAAGTGAGCAATTGCCTCACGCGAGAGAAATCCTTACTCACGAGCCGTAGGCGAGTGAGGAATAGTTTCTCGAGTGAGGCGATTGCACTTTGCACTCGAGTTGCACATTATATTTTTCCTACAGTTACCATAAATATGCTAAAAGTTCATTTTCCGTTGGGCTTTTTACATTTTTACTTTCACACCAGGAAGTAAACAATGCATACCTTTTTTCATATTTTTGTTTTGATTTCTCTGGAAGAAGATTTAGAGACACATTCCTCGCCACATTTTTTAATTCTTCTGGAGTACAAGATCCTTCTGGTGACCTATTATTACTAAAATCGTCATTAACGTCCATTTTGCGACAGCAAAACCACCTTCAATGTTTACAAATGGCAAATCAATGAAATGGTGGCTTCTACCGTGACCGGAAGTGTTGTGACAAATACAACAGTACAACAGCTGACCAGCTGATTTACAGCCAGTGCTACCAACGTATTTCGCGCGCATACGACCTTGTCTGCATGTTACACGCTCACTATTTCGTGCCTTCACGTTGCAAATCTGGAGTGAGACAAAGTAATTAGAGTGAGACGATGTTAACATTGCCTCACTGATGAGCAAATTGGCCACTTTGCTTTCTCAAGTCATTGAGAGAACATATACATTGTTAGGTAACTGTAGGAAAAAAAATTAATTTAATGTATTATTTACTTTCTTAGATTTGCCACTGGACAAATACTAACTCATGCCATTCCATAACTCCTCACATTTGCTTATTGTCTGTAACCAAACAAAATGTAAATAAACATATCGATTCATTAAACATAAATACAGCTAACTTTAGAAAAACCTCAAACACATAGTTCCCTTGTAATGATATATAAATTCCTCAGATGACGATGTACACCTCCCAATGTACTCCCCTAAATATCGGTAACTATAAATGGACACATACAAAATTCACAGCGAACGCCACAATAGAAACCTTACACAAAGCTCACCTTCGCGGCGACTTAACGTGGCCTCATAAAGTGTTTCTCGGCGGCCGTTTGTTTCAAAGATCTCCGAGTGACCTTTGCCTTTGATCCCCCGCCCTTCGCCCTTCACCCTTCGCCCTCACCCCGGCCCTAGCTCGGTGTCTTGCAGGGTTTCGTATTCCCGCCGCAGCCGCCCTGCCCTGCATACTGATACCGACCACTAACGGCCTCTCTTTGAACGACTAATTCTTAAGGAAAACAAACATGGCTAAATAGCTTACTGTGGAAGTTTCTTAACCGCGGGACGCCGGGGGCGCGCCGCTCCTTGCATCGTAATCACCCCTGCCCCGCTCCCAGGGAAAGTGTGAAAGGAATCTCTTAGGTTTTTAATTTTAAGGACACTGTAGAAAAGGCTATTAAATTTTAAGGGTTGTAAATTTTGCTAAAATCATATTGTAAACACAATGTCAATTTATAAAACATTCAAAATAAATAGTAAAGCAACAAAATTAAACTGTTTTTTCAAATATTTGTTTCAATCGAGATAAACTCGCAAAAAAGTAGATGGTGTCCTTCTTTCGCCCGCTTCAGTTTTAACCATTTCCTCATGGACCTTTGTAAATATTATATACCAAGAGGTATTGTGATAAAAACAATGTTTGGTTTTGTTAGTTGAAATAAAAATTATATGTGATAACATTTTTGGGCTTATTATTTTTTGGAGGGTGTAGGAATAATGTCATAATTTTCAGATGTAGTAGAAGAAACATAATTAATTTTTGAGGTCTAAAAGGTATAAATAATTTTTACTTTTATCATCCTGTCTTATAAAAAATTCTGTAATCCGTGTTAAGACCTTATGTTTAACGTGAAAAGGTACTTTTACTTTTAGCTTAAGCCTGACCCCATCTTTTAACACAGCTCTCACCCATAAAATAATTTACAACCACTTAAAACATTATCCAATCGACATTTCTTCCGTAAAAAACTCAACCACCCTTCCATTTCAGTTTCACTGCACAAACTGAAAACCCGAAAAAAGCAAGAGGGAAGAAATCGTCAAAAGGGCATCCGGCCCAGGAGTGGACCAACCGAGGACTTTCTAATTGACTTAAAGTCAATCGGGCCCATTGATTGACCTCTTGGTGGGATAGCGGAATCAAAAATTTAGATTGCATTACCGACGGGAAGTGCAGGGGGCTTCTACGAATCAACTAATTAGGTGGCCTCCTTGTTTGCTGACCCTCCTCCTTCCTTCCCTCCTTTCATCACGTCTTCATACAGATTTTAGCAGCCCGCCCCTACAGCACACAAAGCACCTTCTTGAAAATTAAAAAAGCCAATCTCGCAGGGGACCGAGTCGTCACAGGCAAATGACCCTATTTCAATTAAAACCCGCAGTTTGCCAGCGTGTTTCCTCTTCTTTATTTACTTTTTTATGACAGATGCTTTCGAGAATGTCTTGTTTCCCCGTGATACTTTGGGAGGTGCTTGGATGTTTTGATGTTTTTTTTTGTGGAATAAAAGGTTTACTGCTACAGCTAGGGTGGTAATTGGTTTAATTCTTTGTATTAGCTGAGCTTTTTTACTTTTCGCCTCTTTGTTTACTTTAAACGGCTTGGAAAATGAGCTGTTTGTTGTAATATAAGTTCATTGTATCACGAATTCCTGTGTATTAAGTTTTCTCACAACCTTAGTTTGTATCAAAAGACAAAGCAGTGTCGGTAGGATATATGTCACACTTTAAAAAATTGGTTAACAATGTCCTGAAAATTATTTTATCTCAGCTATATCATTTTATACCGAGTGTTTTTAAGCAAAGTCTGGTTAATAATAAAACCATATATTATTGGTTTCACTCTTCCTTACATCTAGTAGGAATTTTAGGTTCATCTCTTAGAAGAAAACATTTTTTTAACTGCCCCTTTATTACATAGCATAAGTAATAAAATATTCCATAAAATACATATTCGGAAGATGTTTCTAAAATGTATAAGGAAAAAGTCAAAGTGTACTGTTTAATTCTTCACTATCTTAAACAAAAATTTATGCATGGGCAAGCAAGGATTTCGTAATCTTACTTTCTCAGCCAGTGTAAAGAAAAAATCTAAGTATACCATAAGAAAAGTACTTTCCTGTAGATGTATACAACCTCTTTAGTAAACAAATTCAGACACTTGTAGGGAGGCGATAAAATAAACGCAAATAATGTCTTATCGATTAGTAGTAAAAATTCTCAACTAATGTGCTATTCAATTAAAAATGTACTTTCACGATATATTCTCGGTAAAATATCAAACAACTAAAATCAAAAATCACCCCTCCCCTTCCAACCCCCCCCTCCGGGAGCACTCAAATAAGTATACTCCAAGGAGGAGGAATTAATCCTAACAGCAAGACCGAGACGACGTCAGACGTCGCAAGACGAAGGTTTGAGTTAAAGTTGGTGTTTTTGCTCCGTTAAGAAGATAGGGGCAAGGCGGATCAAACAGATGGGGGCCAAACATCCGAAACTCATCAGAGACTGGGAGCGGCCTCCGACAATCACCGACAATCACCGAATGGAGGCACTTCTAATCACTGGCAAAAACTCTCACTGTTTGCCGACAAGAGAAGGAAGGGTTTAATGGGTACCTTGAGAAGTGCGGGTGCGAGCAGGCAACTGAGAAAGTAAAGGAGGAGACCTTCTTTGAAGTGTTTTATTCTTGAGTGTGCTACTTGAAATTATTCGAGATTAGTTGTTTGTCGATTTTTTTTTTACAAGGTGCAGGCAAAGTCAATGGTGCAGGGATGGAGGACTCGATTACATTGTTGTTTTCGCAGAGTGAAATAAGACTGGTGGTCTCGCCGCGCTGAGCAACAGGGAAAATGTTTAAAACTTGGGAATGTCCCGTTAAAACTTAAATTTTTAATTTCAATCCAGCCAGTGGTGTTACAAATTAACACTATACCATAGTGAAACCACCTGTTCGAAAGTACGAATAAAGTCTTAAGTAATAAATAAATAGAATATGAATGAATAATTTGAAAACCTATCCTAAGATAAAGTAAAATAATGTTGGTTTGAGTTTAGGGTACCAACCTTCCTATACCATTTTAGGATGTAAATTATGGTGATTTATAAAACTGTTAAAGTAAATACTCATGTACTCGCCCTTAGTCCAAGAAGTTTAAAGTCTTATTATATGCCCTTGTAAACAGTAAAATAAATTATTATCTTGTCATAATTCCTCACTGGGCTTACAAAGCGTAATCTAAACAATTATTGTGTAGTACTGAGTATAGTAAAACAAAATGTACGTATTAGCTAATTATTAAAGTGACGTTTTAATCAAGTTTCAAACAGTTAACACAGCATTGGATTCTGTTCACCCTCATTTAGAATAAAAAATTTAAGCATTAAGTTATTTTTAACCTGATACAGTGGCTTAATTAATACTTACTATTTTATTCCTAGTTCCTTTCACACTAAACACACTCCCACCATTCATAAACAAACTGAAAGTAAAAAATCCACTACAAAAACTCATCAAGATTATCACACTTTCCACGCTAATAACGCGCAAGGCCTTGAAACAAAAGAGGTAATCATAATTGAGAAAAACGGGCTCTCGAGAAAAGCGGGATCACTTGAAGGGATTATTTAAAGAATTTGCATCCCCTTTTAATTATTATGAAGCGTTAAGCTAGAACATAATTCTAATGAGGCAGTCGGGTCTCACAACAGAATTATTTCGCACTATTGCAGATCAGACCTCCCACCTCCGCCCGAAGGCTTTTAATAACGCAATTTTTAATCACCTCGGAGAAAAAGTTGCTTGAATATTCAAGGATGTGCGCGTAATTTGGCGGTAAAGGAGGAGTTGAGCCGCCGAGAGGTTAATGAGAATGTACCGCGAATACAGGCTATAGGCTACCGACACTGGCGCGTCCCGACAAAGAGCGGCAAACGGCTGGAAATTGGGGTTGGGGTTGGTAAGAGGTGTTTGATTAAACACGGTTCCAGGTTTTGGGAAATGTTAAACCTTGAGTTAAACAACTGTCTTTTAGGATTCATGACGTTAATGTCGGAAGAAAATATGGAATGAAATTTCAATAATACAGGGTGTTTTTTTTTAACGCAACCAAAAAACTTTATTTTATCAGTGAAGGATTATTTCCCCCCAAGATCCCCGGATTTGGCCCAACTACATTATTTTCTTTGGGGATACATAAAAAGTAAGGCCCACGAAAACAATTCGAGGATATTCATCACCTAAAAACAAACATAACAAATTTAATGCAAGAAATTCAAAGAGGTACCTTGCAACACGTGATCGGGAATTTAATGGAGAGAGCACGACTTTATACAAATGCCAATGGCGGATTGTTTAAGCATATAATGTAAACTAAATGTGATCAAACTTAAATAATAGGTTGTATAAAATGTAAATATCAATAAAACAAAACTTATTTCAAATTTGTATGTGTATTATTCAATCCTAAAAATGGGTTGCGTTTTAAAAAACACCCTGTATTTTCTGTCTTTCAAGAACAGGTTTAATTATAAAGTGTTTATTCCTAAATATGACAATTTAGTCGTTTTCAAAGTAATTTTGGAATGTATATGACTAGTAGGCCTATTTAAATTTTTTTATTCATAGCTAAACTCTAGTCTTAGACGCTATTTGAATTTCAGTTAATGTAGATCAGAGAATATATTTCATTGCAAAATTCTTGTAAGATTAACATCAGATTCATCGGATAGTATTACTAAGACCTCTAGACAAATTCATGCAAGCACGGTTTATACGTCATACATTCTCAAGTTTTCACATTGAAAATACTGGTTAATATAAGGCCCGATGGGCTGTAACCAGATCTTGAAATAAAGTTTCCAATCCGAAAGTTACACCACACATATTTATCAGCTGATTAAATATACTAGTGGACACGCGCTGTCCAACAGGTTTATTAAAACTTTTGTTTATGGTCTGCTGATAAACAAATGATTATTTAAATCCGTAGTGTTTTTCTTCACACCGTGATTTAAATCAGATTTTCGTTGAAATATCAACTCCAACGTTAAATCTTAGGGACAAATATGAAAATTGAAGGGTGTCTAGGCCCCCCAGACCCCCCTCAACTGAACAGGGGGGCTATGGGGGGGCTCTCATCTAAAGTTATGGTTACCTTTAGTATAACCTTCATAAATGTGATTTCCTGCAAAATTTCACGCTGAGATTTTTCCAACGGTACCTAATTTATCAAAATCAGTTCCGAACTTCTGAGCAGTCTTGATCAGAAACAATCCTTAGCCTATTAAATAAGTATAGAAAATTTTATATCCTAGCAATTGCTTACATTTTCCAACGAAATCTCCACCTTAAGAAAAATCCCCCTTCTTCGATTCATCGAAACTCCCGATGGTCGAGGGAGAAATCACAGCATCGAGCGCCGAAGTCTTAACGCTCGCAATTTACGACGTAGCCGATAACGCCCGGGGCATAAACTGAGTCTTAATTTGTATTTTAATTAGCGCCGTTATGGTAATTCCCCTTAGCCGGAGCTCCGTCAGAGCCGCATCAAGGCTGGGCCGGTTCGGTCGTAACCGAGAACTGCAGGCCCTAATGTCAACGGTAATTGTTATTGAATTTTCCTTTAACCTCTTTAGGGGTGGGGTTTAATTGAAGGTGTTAGAAATATAATATAAATATGTGAGGAGAGATTTGAAAATAAATAATAAAGAACAGTCGGTAGCTAGGATGTTTGTATTATACCCGCTTGGCTAGAACGAGTGGTCGAAGAAAAACTAAAAATATGAGTGTTAAAAAACCTAGAAAAAAGCCTAGAAGAAATTAGAAAATACCATTAAAATTTATTTAAAGTGAATCCTGAAAAAAATGAGTAAAAAATAAACAGTTTGTCATTTAATCATCAGGTATTGTTCATTCAAATTCTTGTATAATTTTATTGCAAGAATTAGTCCTACTTAAAACAAATCAAGGACGAACTTGAATTTTGATTTGCCAAAAAAGCTTAATAGTCTGTTCTTTGTCAAGAAATAATTTGAAGGTTTGTAAAAAATACCCTAACAGCTTTAACTCATACGAGGACAGAGAAAGTCGTCATGTACTGTGTATGTTGAATTTCCGAGGAGGTGTGATGATAATATAGTCACGCAAATCATACCCAAAACGTAGACTAATTAATTATAAATACAAACAAATCTTTTATAATACATTTGACGTCGGGCAATAGACACTAGTCATGATTGAGAGTCAAATTTCTATGATAAAATCACTTCATCCGGATTTCGCTAGTTAGAAGTACATTATTAGCTTGAAAGGGTTGAAAGCTAAAATATTCAATACAAAGTGCAAATTCAATTCAATATTTCCATTCCGGTTCAATTCTGAGAAATCAAACACAAGAGGTCACTAATTACCCGCTCTGATAAACCTTTTCCGCCGCTAGCGACAGTAATTACAGTAAATATCTTTAAAAACGTTCAGCCCGACTTGGCGGGGTCAAAGCAGTCGGCATAAAGGGCATTCAAAGCCGCATTCATAAAGATATTAATTTGCGTCCGTTTAATTACAATTACGGACCGAATTAGTGCGGAGATCTGGGCCCCAAAGGGCGACCGGGGCCGGAAAGACGAAAAATGTAAATACATAAAAGTGTAAGTGGAAGTGCCTGTTTGATTCATCCCGTGCATTAGAGCGGACTAATTAAGCGCCGCGCAAAACGACGATTTGGCTCAGCTTTTTACCCCCCCCCCCCAACCCTTCACCCCGTCTTCTCGGAATTTACTATTTCTGATGCCCGCCAAGATACGGGCTGTTTATAGCCGTTATTCATTCCGCACATTTTGATATTGCCCGGTTAACAGGGGGCGAGATTTTCGCCGTTTTAACGCCCTTCGGGGGCGTTGAAATAAGGGTTGATATGAGTTGTAGAGGAGACAGTAATTGTGAGATGCGAGATAGGGGTTGGGAGAGGAAATGTTTGGAAAGTAGTTTAGATAAAGAAGCGGGTGTGTTTGGCTGAGGAGTTCCTCATTAGCGAGTGTGCAGCGGGTCGGGGCAACATGATTACGAGTACTTGTGGCGTTGTCTTACTCGATTTAGTTATTCAGAATCGGAATCAGATTATTTATTTTACATTACAGTTGGAAAAAAATAATGAAAATTAGGGATCGCAAAGTTCTACAGGCTTGTGCGCGATTCCGCGTTGTCAGATCAAGATATTAAAAATAGGTTTAATATATTTAAGAAATTTACTAATTCGGTTAAGAAAAACCAACATGATTTTTAATGCATTAAACCAAAACAACATTCATGTTATTTATCCATAAAACTCCATAAATTAGCAAACCTTTCCTTTAAACTTAGTAAGTAATAGTTCTTCACTTTTTTGGATAACGCATTATGTACGCAGGTTCCATTCAAGTCAAGTAAATATTAAGTTCCAATTGCTAATTTAAGTTCCAAAGCTACTTTTAGTGCAGCTACTTTAAGCAGTGTTACTTTTAGTTCCAAGCTTTGTCATTTTTAAACCAATTTTGGATCGTGCTAAACTCGTTTAGCGTTAGAATATTATTTTAGTGGGGGGCAGTCGATTTCTGAAAGCTAAGATGATGGTGCTATTATACAATCAGTGGAATGGTCTACGAGTTAGGCCTTAAACCATTATAGTTTGGAAATTAAAGATGATATCAGATATGAAACTCAAAAACAAACCGATTTATTAAGGTAAAATATTAAAATATCCTAATAAATTTCCAACAAACAATTAAAATAATGATAATTATGAGATTTTTTATTTCCACTTAAAGATTTAAGGTATTAGTTTTTAAATATTAGCTAAAATATATATTCAAAATAAATTCTCTTATTCTCTTTGAACAGTCACAGAGGCCGTAATGCAAAGTGTGGGAGCTCTTCAGTTGAAAGCTACGCGCAGATTTCTCACCCCACGTTAGTTTTATTTCTCAAATGCGTTTCCCTGGTAAGACCCGAGTTTGACGTTTAAGTGAGGTTCCACTGGAAGGGTTATGCCCCCCCCCCTGTCATGGTCTGTCACATTACTCAAGTCCAACTCGCCAAATACAAATTATTCATTAGATTGGTGGAAATTAGCTCCCTCCTTCCCTCGACTTTTTTCTCCCCTCGCTACAAGTCTCAATGAACCAATAAACTTTTAGTGCCCCTTCTTATAAGCCTGAGATGTTTCGCACTTCTTTCCTTAAATTAGAGAAACGTTGGATTTGTTCCCTAAATCTTTGCTTGTTGAGTTCCCCTCTCTGAGAAGAACGTTTTCTTTCTCTGATTTTTAAGCGGAGGTCGCATTTTTGTGTGGAAAAATTTATGTTTTACAGGAATAGAGAAAAATCAATAATCCGTCTAAGTTTGAACAAAGCTGTTTTCATGTGAAAGGTTTTCTCCTTTTATTTTGGATCAGTGTAGGAATTGAATGAGCGCTGTGAATTTCTGTCGGATTTTATTACGCCCTCAGTAGTATTACGAAAGTTATTCAGTTATGTATTTCCTTAACACTTTTTTCCGATATAAACTTGAGACTGAATGTTAATATTAGGGCATAACCGTTTTTTAAAATTTCTTGTCGAAAATCAAAAAAATATCAAGACTAAAAGAGGTGCTATAAGGAAAATTCCGAAATATTTTTGGTGATAATCAGAAGTCAAAAAAAGCTTAGACATCAGCTGGCACAGCTGTTGAGTTTCAATAACGAACTATCAAGAGTTGACATTAATCAGTAATCTTTATGGTCACAAAAATTACGAAAGTTCTGCTGAAATTAGCATGTCTTCTAATCCAACCATCTAGCAAAGCCAACACATATCTCGAACGTTTTTTACTCATCTGCACAAACTGCTCTTTTTAACTCATCACCTGCTTTTTGCCTCTTTTTTTAGTTCTCTGTTTTAGCTATGTTTCGTTTGCAGGTTCTCCTGCCTATGTCATTAATCTTGTTATGTTCTAGGCTCTTTTCCCTCTTCAGACAGGATAAGATTCCAGATACCGAAACATCGTAATCTTGAATTACCAATCAGTAATGGCAAGCGCCCGAACAATTTAAAATCGAAACATATAAAACAATTTAAAGAATCACACGCATATTGAAACTCTCTTGCAAACTTATTTAAACTTCCATTGTTTTTCAGTAATGAAAACCTCGTCTTGCCGCGATTGCCGCGGGCACGTCAGAAATGTAAACCGACCGCGGAACAAAACCCAAAACCAGTCCGAGACAAACAACAAGTTTGAAAGTCCGCAGCGGCTGCCAGCCAGTATCAAATGGGCCCACTTAGCGTCTCGCGAGCGACTTTGGCTGCTTAACTGCCAGCTATTGTACCGCATTTTTGTGTAGAAAAATTCATATTTTGCAGGAATAAAGAGAATAAATCATAATAATGAGTACATTTAAACGAAGTGGTTTCTACATAGGTAACATTTTATTTTGGAACGTTGAACGTTTGGGAATGAGCGGTATGGATCTCTGCTTGAACACTATTACAACCTCAATACATCAGGTAACTTATCATTAGTTCTATATTCCTTGACACTTCCCGATATTAAATTGAGACTAATTGTTAACATTAGAGCACAACTGGTCTCAAAGGTTATTTTAGAAACAAGAAAATCAAGACTAAAAGCGGAACAGAAAGAAAAAAGA
>JAQJVK010000014.1:2478245-2639537 GCA_035578135.1 Flexamia atlantica | reverse complement strand
AGAAATTAATCTTGACTCACCTGGGGGAGCGTTTTACTGATACCTCAATAACTGAGGTTAGGTTACCTCAATTTTGAGGTTATATTATTTCCAATAGGCTTTCATGTAGATTATATTTAAAAAAGAATGTCTAAAGGTCTGTATAGCTTAGGAGATTGAGGTATTCAGTTGATCATCATGTTTTATTAAATGTTTATTTTGCACAAATTCAGAGTATATTGACATGTGGTATTGTTTTATGGGGAGCAAGTTCTCATTGCAACAAACTGTTTATTCTTCAAAAGCGAGCGATTAGGTTAGTATGTAGTGTTCCTTATCGTACTTCTTGTAAACCATTATTTGTAAACCTTTGTGTCCTAACGCTTTACTCGCTTTATGTATTCCATTCTCTCTGTTATACCTATGTTCATTTAGATTCTTTTAGTGTTAATGCTGATGTTCATTCTTACAATACTCGTAATAAAAATAGTTCAAGAGTACAACAATTTAAGTATAGCACCTCACAGAAAAACTGGCTATACATGTCCATTAAGATTTATAATTCATTGCCAAATAGCATAAAATCGTTACCTTTTACACACTTCAAAAATAAAATAAAAACTGTGCTTATTAACGAATGTCTCTATAGTATTGAACAATTTTTTGAAATCGACTGGGAATCGTATAACTAAAATGTATTTTTACTGTTGACCTATATTTATTTAAATGTTCATGTTTAGTATTAAGCTTTTTCTTGTACTAAAACCATCTGTTTTGAAATATTATTGACGATTGTTAATACACTATTTTAAGTGTCCATGACAATAAAGATTCTTGATTCTTGATTCTTGATTCTTGATAATAGAAGTTATTTGAGACCGAATATGGGTCTACGATTGACGTTACAAGCTGTGGTTCTACAGGCCATATACGGAAGTTATAGGCACCTATTGTTCTCTTATCTACAGGTCTTGGACATCTCCGGGCGGGACGGTGAACTGGGAGGTTTTAAAAGAAACTTGATTTTTAAATGTTCAGAAAACACATTTTGAAACAATTTCAGATCACTAAACAGTAAACTCCCTCTTATCCAGACTTCTTTTAACCGGACATCGGTTAAACCGGACTACACCCCGCGGAGATAACATCCTTTTAACTGGACAATTACTTTCTCCCCCCTATACATAGTATATGGAGAAAGTATTGTTTTCGTAAAAATTTTCGAATTTGAGTTGTTAGAGGATATATTCGTTTTAGTGGTCCCTGAATCCAAAAAAGTGGTTTTCGGCATGGTGTCTGTCTGTCTGTCTGTGTGTGTGTGCGTGGATGTATGTATGTGTGTGTGTGTGTGTGTGTGTATGTAAACAAAGCTAGAGACGACACCAGTGGTCTGATTTTCATGAAATTTGGCATATAGGTATAAAGCCGTAATATCTCCAGGCGTATTTTTCACTTTTTTGAATTTTTGATTTTTAAGGGTATTTGCCCCATAAAAACCCATAACAAATTACAACAATCCAAATTTCTCAAAAACGGCTCTAACGATTTTGATAAAAATTTCATGGTTTTTAGTGCTTAAGATGAAAAACAAAATGACACCACCCGCATGTCTGTAAAAATTTAGGTTCAAAAGTTATGGGGGTTTAAGCGTTAAAAAGTTCATATTTACAAATTTTGCAAAATCTGTAACCTCTAAAGAAAATACACTTGCAGCCATTAAATTTGACTTGAAAAACTAAATAATCTAGTATTTTGAATCATTAGTTTACGTCAACTGATTTTGGAGATAATTGATGTTTTAGTTCGGCGGTAAACGCAGTACGTTGTCCAATGTTATTCTTATGGCAAATATTTAAAAACCGATATCTCTGTTATTTACCAACCGATTTTGATAATATTTGGTATATATTTGTGTGATAATTAATTGTTAATTATTTTTACTTCACTATATTTGTTTTCTGGTTTTAAATGACTTGAAGGGAGAAATTATGTGTCAGTTTCCTGATACCGTTTATTTATCATCACATCGGTTCAACCGAACGTGATCGGCAGGAAATAGACGTTATTGTATCGACGAATCTCGTGGTAAACATTTGAGAAATAATATTTTGCACTCGTCAGGAATTGTAATACTTTAGCTGATTGTTTGATAAAGATACAAAGCCCCAACAAATTTTCTGGTGTTTTGTACTCTCAGTAACTATTGCCCAAATAGTGGTTTATTATGTCGTTTCTACTGTTTTCTGGATAATTACTCGTAGTATTGGCTTATACAGAATGCTAGACGGGATCTTTTCCGTTATGTGTCAGCAATCCTAAAATATTTTCTATAACGTTGTAATAAAACAAATACCTCATACCTTTATTCTGAAGGCCAGTAGGCGACAATGTCACTGATAATTTGTTGAAATAAGTCTTTATTCTTATTCACACAAAAATCACATTCTTATTCTTAGACACCACAAAAATTCACACAAATATGAGTCAATCATAAAGCGCAACGTACCGCACTGAACTTTATTCCGATGTCTTGCAAGCCGCCAGTTACTTTATCCCGTTTGTGTGTGGGCACCGGAGCTTTAGGTTAGGTTAGGTTAGGTTAGGTTTGGTTAACCTAACCTAACCTTTCTAAAAAAAACTACTACTAAAAACTAACCTAACCTAACTACTAAAAAATACTAAATCGACCATGACAAAGTGAACTCCGCTCTGTTTTGCGTCAATGTAAACTAACAGAAAATATTTTAAAATTGCTGACACATAACGGAAAAGATCCGCTAGACGTAATAATTTAATGAGTTCTTGGGAACATTGGTTTCAACGAAAAATCTGTTATCCGAACAGGTGTCGGACCCGAGGGGTCCGGATAAGAGAGTCTACTGTAATGTTAACTTGCGAAATTTAATTTTCAAGAGTCAAATCAATCAGTTTCAAGGCTTCTGTTGCTGTTATTGGTACAAAAGAGAAGGGAATTTGTAAGTTGTTTATTTTACTTTTTGCCTTATTGAGAAATGTTATGTTCTAAACGTGTGAAAGGATTCGCCTACTTTTAAATTAATGGGTTTTGGGTTACGTGTCTTTTGAAGGGATCGGTAGTTAATTTTACTTTTCCAAGATCAAATTAACCCAATTTTTCATACTGTATATGCAATTCATTAAAACATCTCATTTTGAATGATTGTGTTATCGCAATCACACATAAAGTTTTAACATACATTTTATGTGAATTAAAACGTTTTTTCCTTAATCGTCTCAATCTATAATACCAATAAAACAAACTTAACACCTTCGTATTTGAAACACAAAAAACAATTTCGTTATTAGGTTTATTCATATGAAACCCCTAGAAGGGAACCAATATTACTCACATTTGCCGAGCAAGGTAAGTGTGTAAGCACAATGATGGTGGGGACGGGAAACTAACCCAATTTGATGGCAGCGCAAGTCTCGTAAAGTTCACAAATGTGATTAAACATCAAGTTTAAGGCTGTGGATATAAACATATCACATTCTCCGAGAGAAACTTATCTTGCATCTTAAGCTTAAAGCAAAGAAATTAAGAAATACTTATATGTTTGTATCTTTAATATCTATTTTATACAAGATTTTTTTGTTTTGTTTGAGTCAGATCTTATATTGATTAGGGATAGCGTTAAGGATTTTCTGGCTACAGCAACACACCGAATCACATATACATATTCTTAAGGCCTCCAAATTAACTATTTTGTCTTGATTGAGTAAAGATTTTTAGGTTTTTTATTATAGTCCAAGCTTTAATTATATTTTTAGTCAAAAATAGTTTAATTGTTTTATTGTTTACAATTGTGCTTCTATATTGTGTGACAAACCAGTGCCTTGAATAAGTTATATGTATTCAAAAGGTGTAATAGATCCTAGTAAATAAAATAACAAATAAATATATTGCAAAATACTAAGTAGGGAGTCGCCAACAATTTATACAGCAGATCCTGCCTGAGTTCAACACTTAAATTGTGTGAAATGATCCCGTTCTCACCTTCCCGAACGACGCAAACGCTTGAACTATGTAAGCAGCCTGGAGTTGCTATAAGGTGTTTTTTATAAAACACTAAAATTACGAAAACACTTTGGCATCGTAAACTTTCAATACGAGAAATAGGCCAATCAGTTGTATCAACAGTTTAGCTATTATTCTCTTCAGAGCCACCTTATTTCAACATACGTTTCTACTCTGTTTCAACTTGCAAAAGCAATACAAAAAGAAAAAAGCCATGGAATGGACGATTGTCATTTTGCATTTATGAATACCTGTGAATAATTTTAAAAATTTCCGGTACAATATTCTTTGTGTCTTAATCTCCTTGATGAAAGATTTTTCTAATCCAACAGAATACACCCTTCCCAATTTGTAGTAATTTCTTTGACCACCATCCAAAAACTTATACTTAAACGAGCCAAGGAAGCCTTCTCGGCTTCTCAATATCTGCTTCTCAAATGGTGATTTCATTAGTTTATTTCCGGTGTAACTCTTGTATGTTAATTCAGCTTAACGTCGTTTCGCCGCCGCCGTGGGGGGGAGAGGGGGGGAGGGGGTGGCCCCCTGGGGAGGGGGGGCGTGGGGCTTATCCGATTAAGCGGGATCTTCTCAAGAAGCCACTAAGGAGGCCGGCTAAGCGGGGGCGAGGGTACAAATATTGCAGCTCCTCAGACCAAACACTAGTTATTGGTGTTTTATTTTGTTGTACGATTTCGATTTCGTGGTAGTCTCTTGAAAGTTGGGGTTTAGTTGGTTTTATGGAAATAAAATTATAAATCTTCTTGTAAAGGCCAAAGGCACAAATAATTGTGATGATTTGCAATTTTTGGGTTTTAACTAAGACAATATTAACATCATAAGGTAGTATTAAAAATTAATGGTAAAACTTTACCATTTAAGAATTTTTAAATTACTGAGGTGGTTCAGGAGCATTGTAAAATCAGAACAAGCAGCGTAAAAGCAACAAATGATACAGTCTAAGCAATAAAGACATGAGCAGGAATATTATCCTTTCAAGGTTGATTAAAAATTTAGTAACTATGTTTTCTTACAAACATACATTTTGAGAAACGACGTAGAAGGAGACATCTTATACCATAATTTTATAGGAAGGTTATTTGTAATTATTATGTGATTGGGTTAGGGAATTGATTGAGAGATAGGGGATTTTATGAAATCCTCTTACTAGGTTTAATTTTTGTTTGCATTTATTTTATTTTTTAACTCCTCCTCTACTGTACTGATTTTAGTAGGTTAGGTATCGCCATTTGGAAAGAATTTGGCGTTGAGGTTTTTGGGAATGAAGGTCAGACTTAAGGAAAGTCCTAGTCGCCCTTATACTTTGGTACCTCTACACGAGATTTTGCTTGTAATAAAAAATTTCAAAGAAACTGCTATTGAAGTGAACACAGTTTTTTTAGCAAAGCCATGAGTTATCATAGCAAGCGAAGCTTTCCCTGGGACATAATTTGCTATAATGAAGATGAATTACTAAGTATTTCCTTGTCTTATTCTTTTTTGCTGCACTTTATAACTTAGTCCGAAATTGAGATAGAACAGATATCTTAAGGTAGTCAACAAAAATTTTCCACCTTACTTTTATAATAGCTTATTAAACTTCGTATACATTTTCCACGACTCATTTCGAGCTTCATACTTAGAACCAAATGGCATTGCCACGTTTAACAATAATCGAAAACAATACAAACCAATAGGTTATCGACATTTTACATCTCAAAAGCCTTAAGAAACAATCCTCAAAATTATCTTTACATCTGCTACAGCAACCCCTTCATCCGTTGAACCGCGTTCATTTGGGTTAAAAGCCACTAATACCGGTGGAACTGTTAAGTCAACCATTGATCATGGCAATATGCGGTAGACAGATGCCGTTATTGCCGCCGTTATCGTCGCCGTTGAAGCCCGTTATCGTCGAAGCATTACCGTTATCGAGGAAGGCTAAGGGCTGAAGGCTCCCCCCTCCGTTGCTGCGGGGCCCGGGTTAAACTTGGGAAGCGTGTTTGATTTTGTATTTTAATTAAGGAGTAACACTTTTAAGAATATAGTGGTCTAAGTGTATGCCTTAAATGATTTCGCATCCTGGTAAACAGGATTTTAATTATTTCTTACTACTGTATGTAATTTATAATATGTATATACTATTATTCAACTCAATATTTATTTTTTGTACATACGACTAGTTTTGTCCCCATAAGCATACAACGAACAACGCCCACAATTTTTAGTTTTTTAAAGCTTTTCACCACTATTAACTTGAAAGTAACAGTCCAAAACCTTTAAAGTGAACATAAGAGAATTACTAAAAATAAATAATATACTATAACATAAATATTTCTGGTGAAATTAAATCGGTTCTCCCGCTTTTATTCTAGGGGGATATCTTGAATCAATTTTTAAAATAGTCCCGATCTTATAATCAATAAACCTCTTAAAGTGTTCACACTTTGTCATAAATTTTATATTTTATCGTAACATTTATATAACTCCTTTCAGTAAATAAAACTTTCTATCATTAAGAAAAATAATTACTTAAATAAAAGGATTCTTTTTTTATGAAAGGAGGTTTTTAAGCAAATAAAAGAGAAAAATTTTATTTTTGTAAATGGAAGAGTAAAGTGAATCAAAAGTGGTTCTTCTTTTCAAACAAAAATTACACAACCTAAGACTGAAGGGCTGATCCTATCATCGCCGAGCGACACGTAAGCCTCGATTGCGAGTGTAACGCATATGACACGGCATTAGCAGTTCCGGGGGCGCGGAAAGCGCGGGAAAGCCGGAAATTTCCGCGGGAAGCGCAGCTGGGTCTATGCAAATTCCCGTTCCTCCCCCTCCCCCCCCTTCTTCCCGCCTTTATTTTACTTTCGTAAATGGAAATACAATGACTGCGGGACCGTGTGTGGGACAAAGTTCGCCCGGGTGAATCCGTAATGTTTGCCAGCCTGAAATACGTTATAAAACCATTAGCAGTGTCGCCAACCCCTTATTGACAAGAATCGAATTGACTTGATAAATCGACGGTACGTGGGCCACATGTGGAACGGCGTGCCTCCCTCGAGAGGTGTTTTTTATCTTTCGTAAAACGTTCCGTTTGAAAATTATTTTTCTTGGGTGATTGTAGATTTTTTGTAACGTGTTGAAATCTAATGATGGATACATTTTATAATACGTTTAAAAAGTATTTGTATAGGCTTTTAGTATCGATTTGTTTTATTGCACCTATATAAGGACCAAACTATCCGTAACTTTTGAGAAAAACATAAGTCTGACATCCATCAAACCTATACCTCAATAAAAGGTCTCGGTGAAACAATTTCAAGAAAAACATTAATTTTTTTAATCTTTCCGAAGGGCAAAAATATAAAGATAGGGACTGAGCAGTTGACGCATTTGTTTTTATTTAAAACTATTCGTTTATTTTTCCTAGCGAAGCGGGACACCATCAGCTGGTTGAATAAGAACATTTAAAACGTTCATTTGTTAGCCTACATGAAATTGAAACAACTCTCTATAAAACCCTGCCATTAGTTTGCTTAATCGATTAATTTAATAAAAATTTTTTTCTTAATTAATTTCATTAATAACAATTTTTTTCTTAATTAATTTCAACTAATTTTTCTTTTTTTAACTAATTTTTTCTTAAATAATCTCCGTCTGTCATAGGTACATTAAATAGATCATTAAAAAGTGCAAATGGTAAATGCAAATGAATTAATTTTGCTATGGATTTGATCGTAAAATTAATTTGGGATAAACATCGGTGAAAATATATCTTAAATTTTAAATTAAATGCCCAGCAGTCTATGTATAACGTCCTAAATACCCGTAACTTTTGAGAAAACCCTAAGTCTGACACCCATCAACCCTAAACTTGATTAAAAGGTCCCAGTGAGGAAGTCCCGGACAAATTTAAATACCCACAAGACCCCAATTTAAAGAAAAAGGCTGAACAGCTGTTACATTTGTTTTGATTTAAAATTATTATTTTTTTTCCTTTTCCTCAGCGAAGCGGGACACCATCTGCAAGTCAAACTAAAGAAATAAAAACGTAGATTAGAAGTTTAAGATTGTCCTAAGCGGCCATAGGGTTAAGGGATGGAAGGGCCTTGGTGCCATTTGTCGGACCGGGGTTGCGGTAAGGGCAAAAGGGCACCGTCTTGCCTTGAGACGACGGCACATTAGCGGTCGTCGCAGTTAGTTCAGCATTAGTATGAGATATGGAAACGGCGTTGGCCCTCCTTAATGCCCTATGCTTAGGGACTGTGCCGGTGGGAGGGTGAAACGGTACATGTTGGAAAGATAGTTGACTCAAAGTGAAAGAGTATATTGTTAATGCATTTTTGACTTATTTTTCTTATATTGCTAAAACGAGATTTCACAATGAGTTAAAGTTTATTAGTAAACACAGGGTTATTATCTAATAGTAGTTTATGCAACGATTGTATAATGAATGTCTTTAAGCCACGAGTGAGATGTAAGTTAGAACACGAGCGAAGCGAGTGTTCTACATATCTCACGAGTGGCTTAAAGGCATAATACAATCGTTGCATACACTATTTTATCTACGACCAACAATATACGACAAACTTCCCCTGAAGTGTAACAAAACTCATGACTTTTAATAATGATGGAATAGGTAATCTAAAATTTGAGATTAGGCAAATAAATAAGCAGACTGAACCATGAATCGTTGTGGAACAATCAGCTGATGGGATAAGTAAACTCAAACATGAATCGTAATGCAACAATCAGCTGATGTGCGAATTGCGTAATTGTTATTATGACACTACTTCCGTCAAATGCCGAGCTCTCATTGGTCTAGAACCAGTACTCTAAAGTGACTCCAGTACTCTAAAGTCGTCATTAGACTACTGCTTGGATTTTGGTGTTTTAATGTATATCATTATAATGTTTATTGTAATACCATAATGGTTGCAATGGTCGTAGATAAAGTACATTTAGGGTGCACTTAATTTTGAGATAAAAAAGTTTTTTTTTAAATGTAACTTATTTCCTCCAGTCAAGGCTGATTTAAAATTGATTTAGTTGAAGATAAATCTCTAGGGTAATTTTAAAGCGAGAAACGTTTTCATGTCTTTTTTCATTGTTAGATTTACGTGTATATCTCACCTGATATGTTTTGAGTCTGCGTAAATGTTTGATGTGTTTTTAATTTGATAAGTGGATAGATACGACAATACTCGCAATGGCATTGGACCAACGCCGTCAGCCTGGACGTGGGAAGTACTAAATAAATATTAAGGCGTTTGAAGTAAAACCCTACCTATAAAAAAATATATAAAACAAGTTTATTCTTGTAATATTGTTGTAAGGAATAGTTTATAAAAACTTCAAGAATGACTAAATTTATCAATTATTTTGATTATATTATTTTAGTATTATTCTAGAAAATATCCTAATGTCATAATATTAGACATTTTAAAACTTGATCTCGCATTCTATTTAATAAAAAATATCAGCTACCACGCAGCTACATAATAAAATAGTACCAAACGGAGGCTAAATATTGTATTGCGACGCATAATTATATTTGAAATCTTAGTAAGTATTCTTATTCGCGGTTATTTTGACTAGTACATAAAAATGCCTCACCTTGTAATGTTCATGCTAGGATTATTTTAGTACCAATCTGTATCAATAAAAAAGGATATTAGTCTGTGTATGTATGTTTTAAGTTTATAGACCTAGACAACATTGGACAGTTTGCCATGAAACATGGTGTGCATATGTGAAATTTCAAGGAAAAGGTCTTCTGGGCCAACCACTTTGTCCAAGCTCAATTGGATTCTTCACTAGAGGTTCGAAAGGGTTCCTATATCAACCTTGCAAAGTTATGGTCTACATAAATGTTAGTGACATTTTTAATTGTACAGATGTGTTTTTAATATTCGAAGGCACGACAACGTCTGCCAGGTTTAGCAAGTAATACTATATTGAGGCTCAAGCTTTATATCGGTCTTAAGTTCACATAAAATAATTTCACGTTAAAACATTTGTGTAAAAATTTCAAATCTTACACAAAGTCACATTTTATACAGACCCAAACTAACGCAGATTTTTAGTGTGTGTGTGAAAATGTGACTGTATGTGTAAGTGAAATATAGTCTTTGTAATTTCGGATGTCAACTAAAATTATTGACTGGTTTACGCAGCTTTAAAAATGGTGAGAGTAACCCAATAAATAGTAAAAATTAGGTACAGCCACATCACCAAATTTATCCCAGAACCCCCCAATCGTTACTACTCCTCGCAGGAAGACACTAAAGGGAGTTCCACGCCGCGCGCGCCGACACAATTAGATATGTTTGAGCAATAATTCAGCGTAATCTCCGGCGTAGTTAGTTAACCTGCACGTAAGCCGGCGGCGTAGGCGTAACTGAAACGTCGGATCTGGTTTAATCTTGCGCCTGCACCTCCGCCGCAGCGACTGCGAGCGACGACTTGATACTGTGTCAATAAGGCGGATCATGCAGATGACACACTCCACGGGTGGCGGGGTGATTGTGATATAAACAAGAGATGGTTTTGATGAAAAAAATGTTTCAGATACATTTTGGATTATATTTTAGGCAAATTGTAAAAAATACACTGTAATTTGAAATAAAACATGGTTTTTGTATTAAGGGAGCTGAACTATAATAGATTGGTTATAGGCCTACCTTAGGAGGAAACTGATTTATGTATTTCCTACCTTCAAGAAGATATTTAAAGATATCCTTTTGGTTTATATTACATATTTACATTAACCCACCGCAGTTTTAGAAAAGGCCTATTGACTGTAAGTTATATTCCCAATATATGCAAGACAATATTTGTATTATTTCTTGCAGATTTTCTGACAAATCTTTTTACTATATTTCTGAAAATTAATTCATCCTAGTCGAGATTTTTTACCTCTCCTCTTCTTAATTCCTCTTATAAATACGGATTAGACATTTATAAAAATGTTATCTTCATAGCAAAAAACTCAAATGTATTTATGTTTCTGTAGATGTTACTCTTTCACAAATACTGATATACCTCGTGAGGATCATATGAAGCTTGCGTTTCTGAGGACCAAAAAACTGAATTAACTGGATTTTTGATTCAAAAGTACAACAAACGCCATAATTCCATTAATTCTGTTCAATTAAACAAATCGACTTATTTTATTTTTCCCGAAAACCAAAAATGCGCTTCAGAACTACCTCTGTTTGTAAACTAACAAACTTCAACATGTTCCTCGCGAGGTGTATTGTACAGACCTAAATTTACATAACGAAAAACACGTTTTGTAAGTACCGTCTAGTATTTATTTAACATTAAGGAATAAATAACAATCAACTAATCCAGTCCAATATTTTGGTTCTAATGAGATCAAAAGTTTATAAGTATATAGCTAGTTATTTTTTACACTTAATTTTCATCCATATGGCTGCAATGCATTTGAGGTTACCTAATTACCTGAATTCCATAGACTTGTTTCCTAGCTTATTACAGCATCGCCTTGTTTCAGCCCCATTGCCAAGCCGTGTGCTCGGCTGCAGGAGTGGCCGACACTCGTGCTGGGGCATCGCTTTCAACGTAAATGTTTGTTTACACCCCTCCCCCTCCCCTCCCCTCCCCCGCCAGTGAAGTGTTAAACCCCCACTTTGTGGTCAATTCGCTCGAGCTCATGCGGTTGCTTCGAATTGAATCTGGGTTTTTACAAACTATCTAAGCGTACACGACTTATAAAGTCGTGTTTATAAACTTTATAAACTTTTCTCACATTAGATTATAGGATAAGACATTGATGAAAAATAATAACTTTCATGCATAAAGTGGTCTTAATTATTTTATTCGACTTCCAGAAGTACCTGAAGTAACTTTTTGTGCGGCTAAATAAATTTCACTTTTTGTGTTAGGACACTTGACTTTCTGTAAAAATAAGATTTAGGTGATTTTGCTATTAATAATTTAAACATGCTTGAATGTTTTCCATCGCTTAACTGACATAAATGGGTTACAGCTTAATTTGTATGAATGTTCATGTAAAGAAGACCAATCAAAAATTCTTATTTTAATCTACTTCCAACCTCAAAGCAATCGTTCTCCCCAACAAACCCAAGTGCTCCGCCCCTAAAAATTTATCGCTTAGGAAAACAATCCGACCAAAATAAGCGTAACTCAGGTAAGAAGCGTGGGGGGGGGGGAGCAAGGGGCACGATGAAATGAAAGGCCGCAATATCTTTTCTGAGGCAGCGGTGTCAACAGATAATGCCGAGCCGGATGGTTTTTACCGACTGTTTCCTGATTATCACGCTCAGCAATCTACTCTGCGCCGAGGCAGTCGTAACAGCGGTTCTCGCTTTAACTTGAGGAAAGCTTTAAGGGGAACGAGCATTTTCAGAAGTGGCTTAATTCAAGTAGCCTGTTGGTGTGTTTAAGATATGGGAGTGTAAATTGTGTGAGGTATAAAACATGCTATTATTAATGGTGCTCGAGTTGAATCAGATCACGCTGTAAATTCTGCTTGATAAAATATGATTTTTTTCTTAAACCCTTTTATAGACTGGGACGGTGGCGTGTAATCAAACTACTTGGAAGTCACGAATTATGTATAGTTGTAAGCGATGGCTTGTGGATGTGGTATTCCCTATTGAAGCATCCTCACTAGTGAATACTACCTTCATTCATAAGACCATTTTCACTATCAGACCAGTTCGTAATTGATAGGCGAAAATGTGTTGCGGATCAAATGAGTTGCGGAGATGTGTTAAACTCAAATTAAATCAAATCAAAGCAGCTTTATTAAAAAATAACTGGTACAAAATATACATAGAGCTCATTTTGTACTTCACAATTTTTGTTTGTTTGCATGCTATTGTTTTTCTTAACATACTATTACAGCAAACAAAATAAATAATTGCAAAAACAATGACTAATACAATTTAAATAGCCCTTACATAAGCTACTGCCCGTGCGTGAGTGTCGTTATTGTTAACTAGTTTACAAACAATTGAGCTAATATGTATTTAGGTTAAAAGAAATAAAAAATGAATCAGAAGGAAACAGAAATGGAGAACAAGATTCATAATCTGGCAAACTGTAAGTCCCATAACTGCCATTGTGTGTTGTGCTATTAACAGTCCTGTCTAAGGAACATGTCAGCTTTAGTCAGTACCAAGGCTACAATATCGCGCCACAATTATCCTACACTCATCTCTCATTCGTACGAGATTTAAAATACTTTTCGGGTGGGTCACCATTTAAAGAAAAAGTATAAAAGTTTCAGGTTTGAAAAGAATTTTATATACAACCTTTAAAGTTGAATTGTTCAGAATAGAGGTGCTCAGAAGTTAAAGGGTCATATCAAGATTGGGTCCCTTAACTTTTATAGCCATAATCAAACACTCTTTCTTACAAATTTATACCAGGGAATATAACTTTCACCAACCTTTCTTATGTCTTACGTATTCAATAACGAAAAAACTACTCCACCAACCGAACTTTAGGGTCATCCAATTTTTACCGATAACCACTCAAACGCCAAATCTCAAACTAATCACCAACAACCTAACAAGGTTAAGCCGAGTCGGAGAAGCCCTCGACATCAATCGCCGGACCTTCGCCTTGTTGGAATCAAAATCAAAATAGAAATCAAAGGGCTGACAATCGAGAGCGGGCCAAATTAGGTCCGAGTCTCAAAGGAATAACTCGGCACCGGTAAACAAGCGGGAGCGGGAGCGTCGCCCCGGCAACCCTGCGGTCTATCACTAATTATGCACATGCAAATCACACAAAGCATATTCTTAGTGGGCCACAGACCGCAGCGCGCAGCGGCAAAGGCTTCTTGGGGCGTCTTTTCGCGGCGGCTTTGTCGAATAGGCCAAATTGCTTCCCCCTTGTGTGGGGATTTTGGTTTGGCGGTGATTGGAATCGGGCGGATTTATTTGTGGATTTGTAATTTGTTTGAATTAATATGACTAATTGTTTGTCTTGGATTTATTTTAACGTATTTTGATGAAATAAGTTTTGATTAAAAAAGTACAGTATAGCACCGATTATCCGAACTAATCAAGGGGACAAGGGATGTTCGGATAACTGAATATTCGGGTAATCGAACAAGAAAAGACAACATTTTAAAAATATATATGTAACGTAATTCTTAGTAGTAAAAAGGCTAAAAAATGATCAAACAAAAATTATTCACGTAATTTTATTATGAAATCTATCAGAATACATAGGTATCTCGGTGCGACGGGAGTTTCGGTTGGCGCGCGAATTTGAATTGTTTGAGTTCAAAATATGAATAATTTTGGCGTTCGGTTAACCGACGGTTCGGATGACCGACGTTCGGATAATCGGCGCTCTACTGTAGAATTTTGAGGGTTACAAGAGTAATGTTTTTTGTTAGAAAGATTATACAATTATTTTACAAGTTGATCTGAAAAGATAAAAAATTCTATATACGAGTATATATTTGAAACGAAACTGGACATGCAATGTTATGTTTGTAAAAGGAAATTGAACCGTCAAAATCGATGATTGATGGTAAAATGATATACGACAATCATATAATTATTGATAACTGAATGAAAAAAATTTAAAATCTCTCATTTTATTTCTTGTTTGCAAAAACTAAGTAATCCTTTTAACTACAGGTCAGTTGGAGGAATGGGTTGATTTATAACTCTGATCTCACATTTTTAAATATTTTTCAAGATAAAAAGTAGATTTTTTTAGAAACACAAAGTAGTCCCAAATAATTTAATTTAAAACTATACCCAAATTCCACAAAGGTTAACAGAACACAAGGTAAATTTTCAAAACTAGATAAACCTCTTTAAGCTGCGCTTCGTTAAGTATCAGCGTATCAGCTATAGCCAACACCATTAATTGTACGTCATAAATCCCTCTTTATATAATTAATAAAGTGGTTTCATAACAATATTTTTGCCCCCCTAGCGTCCGTTCGGTGTGGAAGCCTTTGTAAATCGCAGGGTGTATTATCCCTAAGCGAATATGAGAGCGAATGTCAACAATTACCGACTGCGATAATTAACTACATTTCTCCGCTTTGATGTGACACAATGTGTGGCCTCTGAGGGTGGGGCTGTTACTTCAGTTACTCTCTCGGAGCGAATGTTTCGTCGTTATGATTTATACTTATTTTTATTACTTATATTTATTTGAATAATTTTTTCAAGTTTGAATCTTGTTTTTTTTTTGGGGGGGGGGGGGTTGTCAAGAAATTAAATGGTAGGGTAAACTCTGTTATAGACTTAGTTCTTCCAGTGGTTTATATATTTCAAATATATAACACTTTTAATACAGAGCCTGGCGATAAAATACATCAATTTACTTACATTGAAATAGGTATAAACCAACTAGTGCTAGTGCTTAGAGCCACTGGTCAAAACCACTGTGATTGTTGTAACATTTTTACTTAATCTGAAGTTGATTTTTATGTAAACAAGTTTTGTTGGCCCATAACAAAATGAGGCCGCATATTAATGTGATGAAACGATCATTTAACTGACTGTTTAAAGAAATTAAAACTACAGGTAATTTTCAAAGTAATTTTACTCCTCACTTTTTTCACGGAATGACAAAGCAAACATATTTGGTAAGGAATAGCTTGAGTTGCAAATACTTTATGAGCTGTTGTTAAACAAATATCACGATTTCTTACACTTAAAGCTATTTTAGTAAATTTTTTAGCTATTTTAGTGATTTTAGTCAATGTTAATACAAATCCAAAAGAGCTGCTTTAGCTTGATCAATATCCCATTCATCCACACCTCACTCCAAAATTCCTCAAGAGGATTCCACAAAACCGAAAGTCACCTCGCTTCATCATTAAGACCCGCCATCAAAAACATCTCGACCCCGCCGCCTTTGACAGCTGATTTTCACATCTCCACCTCCCCAATTGGGAGGCGCGGTGAATATTTAATATTAATTACAAACCAAATATTCCTCCGGTCGGATCCGAAATGATTAAATTCAAAACGAACGCCGGAGTCTGACAGTCCGTACTCTTCTCGGATTCGTTTACATCCCCTTCCTCAAAAGTCGCTTGATTATTGAAATGGGGCTGCCGCAGCCAGAATGGATTGTGCCTTGTTTTCAGACGATAATACAGCCTCGGTTCTTCATTAGACCGGCTCCCTTCATCTCGCGAATTACCGTCTTGAGATGTCTTTGTCTCAGATTTTTGCCCCTAATCTTGTCAAGTATTTGCGGTTCCGTGATGCGGGTTGAGGGAAAGTTGGTTTTCTTGTCGGCGGTTTATCCGGCAGCTGAGGTTTCTGAGTTGTGGAAGTTGTTTGGTGGAAAAGTGATAGAATTGTGGTAAGGCAGAAATGAAAATATTTATTATTGAAATTTGACTTATTATGTGTTTAACATGTTTTATGATGTTTTCAACGTGTTTAGTGTTTTATTCAAAATTACTGCTTTTCCAAGGTTTATTTTGTCAGGAAGGATAGACCTCAAACTACAAGCACAATTTTGATCAAACTTTACCTCGCAGTTATCGTCGTCATTTTGTTGTTTCTAATAAAAAAAATATATAAACAGTTAAATTGCTAGCTTTGTTGATTTTAAATTGAAGCCTAAAACTTAATCCAATAGCTGAAAAATTTATAAAAATAATTTATTTTTATTCTATTTTATGATTTCCCAATATTGTTCTATTTAAAACATTTTTACCATTTTACATCCCTCACACTAAACATACAAAAAACGAGACTAAAACTACTTTCATATTTACTGAAATATCTTTGTCCAATTATAATTTTTTATCAGAAAAATTCAGAGAGTCCAACGCAAAATAAGATCCTTCTCAGAAGTCGGTTTCCAACACGACGTAATCGATCCGGGGTTGTAATTTAGTAGCGATTATATTGGTTACTTAAATCCCACTCATTTCGCATGCACCGTCCCCGCCGCCGCCTCGCGATTCTCATTATTTTGGTAATCATAAAATATATAGGCTTTTTATCCCCGGAGCTGTTGCATTAAGCGTAATTTCGAATCAGAGAGATATTTCATTCTTGGCTTATTTAGGTTTGGCAGGGGCAGGGGAGCGAACAACGGTTTGAAAGCGAAGAAGATCAATTATATTTTAAGAGGTTGAAACAATAATGAGGTAAACTTAATATTTTATCGTAGCATTACAGTGGACAATATATAGCAAAAATTTACTTTTGCTGCCAAATATGATTCTAGGAATAGCTCTTAAGTATTGAAGTAAGGTGTTATAAAAGAGGGAGGGTTAAATTTGTATGTTTAACTTGGCTTTACTATACAAATACTCTAAAAATTAAATAAGAGACCCGTGGAGACATCCACATAGGTTTTACTATATACATAATAAGCACCTTTTTCACATGAAACTCAATAGACCCATAGAAAATTGGCTAGTAGTTTTTTATCACATTTATGGTTAGTACACCTGCTGTTACTGAGACAGGGATATATGGGATGAATTAAATAATATTTATTTGCTCTGAACCGTTATATTGAAAAAAGGAAGTCTGAACTGAAAATTTCTGATTGATAAGACTTCCACAAAACTTTCTCCTTTTCGCCATCTTGTCAATGTTATGTACTTGAAGTTTCAATAACTTTGTAGTTTCAGGGTTACCATAACCTAGATAGACAGAAAGACAAATATCCCACCATCAGGGGCTGCTCTTCATACTCATAATTTTGAATGTTAACTTTATATAGAACATTGTATGTTATTTGATGGTTTCATGCCCAGACTGTGTCATACATGGAAAACAAACATGGAATATATTATATGTATTGAATTTTTTTCTAGTTAACAGGTCCCTGTCGATAAGTCAGTTTTTTATCTACAGGGCCACTATTGTAACTCTTTTTCTGAGAGTATATGAATTGAATTGAATTGTACTTACATTCTAAATAAAACTGCATTTACAAAAACGTATTATGTATCCGATAAGTTCGTAAAATCAAAGTTTCCATTCGTTTTGTCACCATCCCATCAAGTTGGCGTCACCACATCAATACTAATCAGCAAAGCCGAAACCCGTGTTGGGAACAATGTCACCGCCCAAGCACATCTTGACGCTCCACTCGCCATATTGTCCCTGGAACGCCGGAACGGAACGGCGGAACGCGGACCGGAAGTCAGCCAGACTTCGGCCGTTCCTCTTCCGGTTTCCCCCTCGGCGTTGTTTGTCCGTTTCCTCCCCCCTCGCAGCACTCTCCAGTGGGTCCGGTTATCTTGGAATAACGAAGGGCTGTTTAATTTCGTTAATTAAATTTCACAGCTGTTTCACATAACGTAATGTTGCCACTGTTGCGAAAATGGGGAGTTCTATGATGCAACATTTCGAGATAATAATTTGATTGCATATATCTTAGGTATCAATTATGTCTTAGTTGATTGAAATATGTGTTGTATGAAAACGTCTTCGTTGTGCACGATCACAAATTAAACAATACCAAATATAATAAACAACGTTTGCACTCTTTGAAACAACTATTTTATTCAGTAAGGAATATTTTTCCTTTACGTTCTGGTTAAAACAATGCAAGGGACTATAATATATGTGGTATGGTATAGGGGGATGACGTTATAGAGGAGAAACACTAGAATATAAGTAAATTAAAAAACCTTTTCTAATCTGAGACGATTTTATGAGTGAAATGAGCAGGTAACAAATAAAAATGTTTTGCTATCCATATGAACATTTTTTATAATGCTGCAATGTAATTGGCTTAAGGTGTTTTGTAGCATTAAATGAAAAATAAATAAATAAATAAATAAATAAATAAATAAATAAATGAATAAATGAATAAATAATGAAACAAAAAACAAATTAGCAATTTTCTGCCTCTCAATCAAAAAGTAATAAAATACCACCAATGAAAAACAACTGGCTTACTCTCTTACAGTAAAGCACGCACGTATTTATTCGCCATAAATGTTTTTAACGAATAAACCGACCTTTTGACAGCGTTTAGCCACTTGCACGCCACGCGAGACGTGGGATGAAAAGGAAAAAGAGGGTTATGTGAGTCGACGAGGCGTAAATATTACAAAAGCGTAATAAAATGACGATGATCGCGATTCCAGGCGAATCGTGCAATATTTAAAAAGGGTTGCTCTCTCTCTCTCTCTCTCTCTCTCTCTCTCTCTGCCACCTGTTGGTGTGTACGAGAGGCCTATCTCTGTCTCTGTTACACTCGTGTGATGTTGCGTACTCTGTCTCTGTCACTCGCTCTTGTATATCTTTGTCTCTCTCGATCTCATGCGCCTTGTAATGCTACTGTGAGTGAAGCCAGCGAGGGGTGAGTTCATTGATGGGTTTATCTGTGACGATTTGAAAGCCATTAGGTGACGTGTGTGACTCTTTTGGCCTATATTGTGTGTGAAACGTATATCGAATGTTGAATTCTAACTAACAAATTTTAAGGGTTTGAAAATATAAATGTAATTTTTAATATGAATTACTTTTAAAGTAAGGAGTGCGATGGAATTTTACAAGAAGTGGTAACAATGATTCATATTAGATCGTATCATTGTTGAAATTTTATGTCCATCAAAACAGTGACAGTAAATATATATCTTAAGGAGTATTTTATAACAATAATATTCACTAAACATCGATATAAATAACCAAAGATTCTTTTATGTTTGTTAGATCAACAACATTAGTCACTGCGTCATCATGTGAAATTACAAATAATACACTTTTGTATTAATATGGTTATCCGTGGGTTTTGGTTTCATATCATTGCAAACAATGAACTAGAAAGTTATAAATTTTTGTATTTTGCAAAAAAAGTTGAAAGTTGTTACACATTTTTATGGCTCGGTAAAATAATCTAAATGCAATACCAGTATTACTTGTAAATGTTGAAATAAAAAAAATTATTCAAAACTTTTAAAAACATTTTAAAAATTCATCCAAGAAACTTTAATTTTCAAACATTTAAAATTTAAAGTTAATAATCAATATAATTTTTACAGAGAATGTATACGATGTTTTATTTTATAAAACGAATTAAACCAATAAAAACTTAAATTCATTCCCATCCGATGAACACAGGTAAACTCCACTGCCAGTACTGCAGGTAATTACTCCTCCAATATTTACCCCAAGCCATGGCGAGGTGTCGCGACAAAGACACCCAGTAAGCCACTGGAGGGAGGGTGTCTATATTTATATCTCTCTAAGCCCCAAGTCCCGCGCGTCTTAGACAAACCGATACATTATTGGAGACCAAATCCCGACCAGCTAGTTTGCTCATAAATAAGTTAAACGGTAATATCCCGGCTCCCGTTGTAGGTCCTTTGTACCAATTTACTGGCCAACTTGTCCGACCGGTCAGTGAACATTAATTACTGCATTGTTGGACTCTTGCAGCGATTAGTCAATCAGCTGTTTAGTGTTCGGCTGTTGTTGCGACTGTGTTTACACAGTCCATTGTTGTGGGGATTGTTGTTTTAATAAGTAAACCTGGGGGAGGATGGAAGTTGTCGGGTTTGGTGGGTGGGTTGAGTGGTGCGTGGTTAAAAGTGGTGTGAAATTTCGTTAACGTAGATGTAAGAACGGAGAAGGAAAGAAGAACATTTATTAATTTTACATTCAATCAGATTGTTGTGAATTATCATTATAATAATAAATTATAATTATTATGTAATTATGTTCTCTGTGTGATGAACGTGAACAAATATTTAGCTTCTGCGATCTGCTTACTGAGCTGAAAAAGAATTGGTATACATGACAACGTTTTGTAATGTAAACAATGCAAATGGCTTTTTGCTACAAGCAAATGCTTTACGGATTTGTTTTCGTCAACCACAATTGGTTGACAAGCGGTGAAATATTTTGAAATATTTGTTCGGTTTAACTGCTCAATATTCAGTCAGTGTGCACACACACAAATATCAATTCGTCAGAGTGTGCGTCAGTGTGTAGGTATTGCTTGATATTTACATTAAAGTAACTCAAATACCAAAAATTCAGATGTTAAAGACAATGTACTTAAATTAGGTTAAAGACAATGTACTTGAAAAAATTGTATACATAGCAAACTGCATTATGATTCAAATGCTTTGATACAAAGAAATTTCTCTATTCTCTTCTTTTACATCAAATCACAATAAAAAGTTTAATCGTGCTCTATTGCTGCTAACTTATTTAAAATGTGTAATTATGAAAAGTTTTTAAAAGAATTAAAAGGAGTTTTTAAATAGGTTTAATGTATTTTTTACAAACAGAACACCTAATTTTCAATCAAATATTGTGATAGGGAATGGTACATAATTTTTTTTATCCTGTGTGTATTTTGGGAGATTTTTTTTATCCTGTGTACGTTTATCCTGTACGTAGCAATTGCCGCCGTCGGCAAGTCTCGGGCGCCAAAATTGTCAGTCGTGACACAATGTTGTGGGCCTCAGTATACAAATAACTATTGATTAATATTTAAATAGATTTGTCTGAAATATTTACAGTTTGAACTATAACATTCCTACAATCTAGTATTTTGCGCCGAGAGCAGATAACACGGCGCTAATAGGCAAAATGAAGACAGCCCTGAAATTGCAGCACGACATTTGAAGGGGCCATTTCTAAACTTTCACAACTGCACGTATTTCATATGTTTTAGATTATACAAAACATCATAATATCGTACATTCAATTTTTTTGAAGATTAATATATTCAAATTTAAATTTGGTAATTTTTATTGACACTTAGTTTCATACAGAATAGTAGTGATAATAATTCAAACTGCTTGGACGTGCTTGGTTTGATCACGTTTTAAAACCCGACACTGGTAAAAATAATTCATGTATATTTTACCTACCTGCCTGAATTTTACTATAACATTTTAACGTTTGCACTTCTTAAAAATTCATACGTTGTCCTCCAAGTGATTTTATCCCATCGTCGTTACAGGACAACAGTACAGAACTCTCCAACTCATACAGTAAAACTTCGAGAGAAAATAGCAGTTTAGCGAGCAAACAACGTATTTCGCCCGAGACGTTCAGCCCGGCTACCGCTTACCACCACAATCCCCAGTATCGTAAACGTCCATGTTGCGGAGAGCGGCATACTCAGCGCCAAGTATGGAATCTTAGTTTCCCGTCTTACATAATGGAACCCACATTCCGAGCTGAAGACAATCACCCCCCCCCCCCAAGTTACCCCACCCCCTTATGCTGCAACTTCGGCCATGCGGGCCTCCCTTATTTACCCGCCGTTTCGGATCTTGAGTCTAACGATTGTTTCGAGTTGACATAGGATTGACCCCCCGGCGAGATGCAATTATTCTCATAATGGCCTCGCGCTCGCCCCGACACCCTCTGCTCTCCAAATTGATTCCTCTTGTTACGTTCGCTTGTGTTTCATTTTTTAAGTTTTGAGACACGTTTGATCGGTAAATTTAGAGCGATTTTCCTCATAGTTTGCAAATTTTTTGAGTTGTTGACACTAGTCTGGTATTAGGAATGAACGATTTGTTTGTCCCTTAAATTACATTAGTTTGCTCATGAAATTACAGAACTAAGTATGCATATTATACTTGCTGTTAAATAAGTAAAACTCTATATGAACACGCGAAGAATACTGCATTATATTTTTTACAAATAAAGTATTCTGTGTGAAAATAAAATGAAAATTCTTCAAAATACACTCCGTATGTAATGTACAGTTAAAAACTCGTTATGTTATAATTTTATTTTTAGGGACCTACTATACCTACAAAATTAAATAGTTTTGACTCAGAATAAGAAGTTGACAGGGTGTTGAAATTAAAACTTTGATTTGTTTAGAGTCGATTCAAAAATTCCTACATACAAAGCTAAAACAGCTTAAAATATCTCACTTTTTTCAGATCAAAATTTGAAACTATATTATAACATGTACTACTACATAATAGTTTAAGTACCTTGTCTGCAATCTCTGAAACTCGTTAAAATCTTTATCTTTGTCATATTGGCACTCTAATGTAAATATAAATATTATTGTATATACAAATATTTAATGTAAATATTACTTTTATGTAAATAACACACACTAACGAACTGACATGTGCGTGTAAGTGAACACTGACTAAATGTTGGGCACTTGAACTGAAAAAATATAATTCCAAAATATTTTACTGAACCAGTTGTGGGCGCTTTAAACAAATATGTCGTAACATTTTCTATGTTTGGTTACAAAAACATGTCACGGTCCCATACCTTTTACCACACTGCGGGTAATCAACACCTAATTATTTATTAGGAGATAAGAAAATAATTAACCGTAACACATAAATTTTAAACATACTTAATAAATTTACATAAAAGGTTCTTAAACATTAATATACCTATTCTTCTTTATCTCAGTAAACAGATCGCGAACGCCAAATCTAGTTTCACGGTGATTTAACATCACAGTCGGAGGCTCCCCGGGCGGCCAAATATTTGGCGGGAAGGAGAGCGTATTTGGCGGGAGTCCCCGCACCGCCGCGGGCGACCAACCGGTGATTCGATCATTCGATATCTGCGCTCATCAGTGCCCTTTCATCGCAATTGTGACCCATTCAATCAGGTCCTTCTGTTAATGTTAATAGTCGAAGCATTAACGTGATTAACGGATGGCGTTTCGTCCCTTTGCTCCGTCTTCGCTTGCTCCGTCTCCGCTTGCTCCGTAATAGTTGGGAATTGTCTTAGACTCATCTTAAGACGATTTCGAATCGCATTTAGAAACTAGAGTTAAAACTAGCTATTCGTTCAAAGTTTCCTTGAATTTCACATTGATAGTTTATTGCAATAGTTTTTCAAGATCAAGTCACTATACGGTAAAACGTTGATTAGACTCTCAAGGGGATTCGGAAAAATGTCTTGTTATCAAGGGAGTCTTCTTGTTAGGGTTCGTGTTTTATGAAACAACTCTTAAACAAAAAAAGTGTTATAAAGGCAATTTTAAGGGGTTCGAAAAAATGCGCTTGTTTTCAAGGTTTCAGTGTTATTGGGGATTTGAGAGCCATTTCGCCGAGTAAAGTTAATCATGTAAGAAGCTAAATAATCATGTTTTTACTTATTTTACGTAGAAACGCCATAGGTACAGCAATGGTACACTACAGAGATTAAATAATAAATACCTGAAAGTAAAAGAAATACGTCGTTCAAACAGAAACCCTTTTTTCTCAACCACTTAAAATACAATAACTACACAAGTTGAAACATCAAATGTTATTATTCAATATTCTTACCTTGCGGTTGTGGGCAAAAATCGTCTTTTTCGTTATTTTGTGTTACACTGCGTGAGTAATACTGAAACAAACGAAGAAAAACTGTTAATTCAAAGTGATAATGAATTAATCAAAACATTATTTCATAGATTACTCTAATCTTATTATCTGATTAGGAATTCTTTTATTATGGAGCTCTTAGAAACTTAATCGTGTGTAACGTGGAGCGATGGAGCACAAATTGAAATAAAATGTCTTCAGTTTTGAAAAAGATTAATTATTAAATAATATAAATTTCAAAAAGAAAGTATCCAAAAATTGAAATATTGTCTACTGCTACTATGCTAGAATACAACCGACTACTACCACAGCTCTATGTATGAAGACGAAAAACATTTCCGATGCATCAACGTAGCTCATAAAAAGTCAACTAAAGGAAGAAATTGGCTAGATGATGGTATTTAGTTCCACATCATCCATTTATTTTGAGTTATGCTATAAGATACCTCATAGTTTTGTTAAGTCAACAGTACAAAAAAAAAATTGAAATTGATTTGCATAAAGGATAAAAAATTCCACCAAATTGAACTGCTTAGAACCTTCATTTTCCAATACAAATGAGTACTCTTAACCATCGAAAACCTGATATTTCCAATTAAAAACCTCAAATTTCTCAATAGTAAAAATCCAAGTACGAAATCCTTCAAACAAAGAGAGGAGGTTGACTTGCGGCAAAGACAGTCGTGGTAACCCCTCAGCCCTTATGTGGCGCTGGATATATTTGAGCTCGGTCTCGTTCTGTGTACACCGCTACTTCAAAGGGCTTAAACACATAAATGTCTGCTGCGAGCCATATTTCTGGCATCGTCGCTTCATTTCCCCATTTCCCCATTTCCTCCCCTGATGATATTTAGTCGAGAAGTCTTGATCGCGAACTGTTTGATGTAAATGGTCTGACGATCGGGCGGAAATCGGGTGAGAGAAGTGAAGCGAAAATATTAAATATATCTATAACATGGCTTCCGATTCTGGCATTTCAAAAGTACAAATATATGGCAATCCATCTTTTGTTTGCAATCACATAGATTACATTTGTTTGATTTTTTGAAATAGCGCAATGATTTAGTTTCTGCCGCTGGATCAGCTGATCTTAAAGTCACAATGAACCAAAAGCTAAGCTCAATAAAGGCAGAAGATATCTAGAACATGATCAGGTTTTGTCCAGGTTCCACCAGATTAGTTCAGGATTACAAAGAAATAAAAACTTTTTAGGTTTGCTGTAAATTTGAGAACTACTGCAAAAGTACTCGATAAAAGAGAGTGTATATATTATTATTTAGGTTCTTAAAAATATCTATAAACAACTACAGAATATTTCGTGTAAAGCACCACATTAACAAGTAACAATTCAACTTATGTAAGTGGTAACGTAAGTTACATTTTTTGTATTGTTTGAAATTCAGTGTCAGAGATGGTGAACTCATGGTTTGATTTTTTTCTGATATTTTCCATTACTGATCAGAAGACATGTTTCACAACGTTTCGGGACCGGGGATCTGATCCCGTATTCAGGCGGAAATGAACCTTGACCATAACAAGATTTCTACATGTCGAGTCAAATGACACGGCATTCCACTCTTAAGACTAATGCTAATTGTAGTGGATGGTACGGACCACGTCTTTTTATGCGAACTATAATACGTTGGAAAATAACCATAACTAGTTTTAGGTTCTGTTCCCTTTCAATCTGAAGATGGGATTAAATTCTAGATACCGGTAGTAATCAGTGATGGCATATGTTCGCAAAGGTTGGAGCTAAAACATACTGTATACATGCATACATACACACATTGATACCTTGATACATTGCTTGAATTGGCGACCTACCCAGGTAGGTATTTTAAGCCAAGTATGAATGACGAGTGAAGGATGATTGTGGCACGATCTTGTAGTCTGGTTACTGACCAAGGTCAACATGTTGGACAACATGTCAATATGGCAACTATGGGACCTATATTTTAACGTGGGATCCGAACCACAATTTTGACTGGTTTTCAATTTACGAACTGGTCTAGTAGTGAGGATGATCCCATGAACGAGTACTGAATAGTGCGTACATTAATCCCCACTAGGGAACATCGTGTCCACAAGCCATCGCTCATAACTATCCACAATTCTTGACCTCCAAGTAGCTGGATTACAAGACACGCTACCGTCCCAGTATATGCTAGCGCATATGGTGCTGTTATTATGGGTTATTTCAACATCTTATGACGATTTTTTTACAAATCAACTTTTACCACCTACATTTTGCCAAGACACTGACCAGGCTGTTACCCGTCACATTTTCTCCACCTACACCCTCGTCCCCCTTTCCATTTTCCCCCGATCTATTTCGTCCACGTGTCTGGCACGTATTAGCGCCAGGGTGGACACTGATTACACCGTGGAGTAGACGGTGATAAGACCCCGACTGTAGGTGACAGTCCGGTGCTTACACGTAGTTCCGCTTCCCCCCGCAACGCCGTCCCAGCGCCACCGTCGGAGACGGATTGCTGCCACATCGAGCCGGGAAGTTTTTGCATTCAATTTGTTTTTATTGGTCCTTTCGGAAAACAATAGAAAGTTAGCGGCGAACTTTTGTTTTATAATTGGAGCTGGCTGGATCAATACGCACGCACTGGTTGGTCCGAGAGGAGAATGTTTTCGAAATTGAAATTATTTTAAAGCTGGTAAATATCAGAATAAAAGTGTTTTTTGTTAAAAAGTATTATGCCAAATTTATTGATAGTTTTTGCATTTAGCTTTTTCTCGGTAATGCTTTTATCCTAATTTTGTTCCTTTTTGAAAATAAAACTCAAAAATGGCTCTTTTTTTGCTAATAATAAATTATAAATTCTCCTCTACCTTTAAAAAAAATTGAAATGATTTAAGGTTAATGTATACAGCTACTAAACTTCAAAACACGTGGGTTACTGAATGTTTTGAAAAAAATAATTCAAAATAAAACGCAACTACAATTTGGCGGGACCTTTTCTTGAGAAGCTAACGTTGTAAAGATTACTAAGCGAACGCTTGGTAGTATGATGATTTACCTCACATAGCTAGAAATGTATTGAATCCCTGCACACTCTGATATGTAAATTATTGTGCTACCTTGACTATTTCTCAAACTACGTACGAACCGAGCTTACTTTCTGGATGGCCCTCGTACTAAAGCAAAATGCATATTAACGTAAGAATACCTCGTTGGCAACGTATAATTAACTTTAAATTACACACAGAAATTCACCACGATTTCTGAACGTTTTAACACAAAATAATAACTTTTGACTTTTTCTCTCAAGAATACACCTTTAAACTAACTATCCCCGAACCGTTTAAACATCGAACTCCAAAGCGAAGCGAACCTTCCTGAATAAAGGAGGCCGGGTTTTATCATCAAACGCTGATCCAAAATCCATTTAGGGATCCAATTGAAGTTGTCGAAATCTTTTCAAGAGTTGTAAATTACGGAGGGAATCTTAAAGTGCGCCTAAAGTGTTTGAATGGCGCTCTTTGCTTTCTCTATAAATCGCTATCCTCGTCTCGAGATTAACATTTACTCCGCCATTACAGTAATTAAAGCGGAATGCCATAACGTCGGTTGCGCCTTATCTTATCATCGCCCCGAGCGGGGGAGGGGGAGGGGAGGGGGAGGGGGGGGATGTCGTGGGGGGCGCCGGGTCATCGGGGAATAGCTAATATCTACTCTGCTAATTCCTATACGCCGCTATTTCTATTTAATCACCGCGAGCGCGCGTTTTCGCGTACCACCTATTAGCCCCTATTAGTCGAGGCTCTCTCTCTGTCTCTCCCTCAGTGCGCGTCTCTGTCTCTCTCTTTGCCCACTTATCTCTCCGTCAAAACACTAACCCGCTACCTTATTGCTCCTCTTTATGCTCCCTCGGTGTAAAGGTTAAGCCAATTTACTACAACCCTCGGTCTTGCAGCCGGTAACTAGGTTGAGGCGGTGAGAGATAGGGTTCGGTGTGGATCATCGTTAAGGCAGGTTTTCAAAGCGTTGCGTTCAAAGTGAAGCGAGTGTTAATAACTAACGTAATTTTAAGATAGCGGAGAAAATGTTTAACGAAAATAAAGAAATGTTTCGTTTATTCCATATATAGTATACATTTATCTATTAAACTTGAGGCTGAAAGCCTCTAAGCTTAAGTTTTATTCATTATATTACAATATAACTTTGTAGAAAACAGGACTGTACGATCTGTAAGATCTACTATTTTATGTTCATATCTAGCACATGGCTTTGAATCAAGTATCAGCTCCACATGATTTAATGTAAACAAAGATTCCAATGCTTTTTTAATCCCAAAGCTTTTTAAAAAGCAGATATTTTACGTTGGTAAACTTCAAGCAATTTAAGTATTTTCCCTAGTTCCTGACATATTTCGATTCCAATACCTTCGATGTTCCAAGACCTTCAATTTGAACCCTCCCCCGTCATCCTGTGACTTTCCAAACGCCCAAAATTTCGGCGCAGAAATTTCCCTTACGTGATTGTATACAGGAAAGTTTCAAAAAATCAAAGAGAATTCTTTCCATTACGTGCTGAATAATATAAATTTTAGTTCACGAAATTAAAATAAATGAGGCAGATTAAAATGAGCCTTAGTTCTAGGATCCGCAGAGCTAGGGGTTTCTGCATGGGCGGATTTATGGGGGTGCCAGGGGGTGCCCGGCACCCCCTGATTTTTGCTGGTTTGTTTGAAAGAAAAGGGGGAAACAATTTTCAACATAACTTTAAATAAGCTATTATATAAAATGCAACAGGGTTCTTGTCAAGTAAATTTAACAGATATTTTTGGAGTGTGCCTGCAAACGGACTATTTGAATGGGAGTTTGATGTTTGAATTTGAGCATATATTACTTCATAAGTGATGTGACCTGGCACCCCCAAAAATTAAGACCTAAATCCGCCCATGGGTTTCTGTAAGCTATTGGTTTGAAATAATTGAAACAAAGTTTGTTTGGTTACATAATTTATTCTGTATAAATTCTATAATCAAATTCATGAAACAAGGATAATAGGACAAGCAATCAAACCAGTAAGGGGATAAAATGTCGTAAACAGAAGTCGTTGGAAGGAGTTAAAATCCAGTGAGGAGTCCCTGAAGAGTCTCTCAACAGATCACTGGGGCAGGGAACACTTCATAAAGCCGTGAAGGGGCATTTTGCAAAAACACTCGGAATAAACGGTCTCAGAAGCGATAGCGTTGACATACTTAGCCGGAACAAAGGGCGTAATCTGTTTATTTGCGTTTTTCTTGTTCAACAATCAAAAGTCATTTAAAAAAGAGGGGCAATGAAAAAAGACGGCAAACAGTGGAACAGGGGGGAGCTTCAAAGGAAAGAATTCCCGCCGTTTCCGAGTCCAGAGTGTATCATCAGCTGTTGCGCCGGCGACGTAATTTCCCGCGCTTTCTTTACCGGGATTGCTCGCCTGACGTTTATTTTTCTTGAATAATTTTAACCTCTGGTTCTTTGTTCAGAGGTCGACCTGACGCGCTCGATTGTTTTCTGTTAATTTCCCCTTCTGTTGGACTTCCGAAAGAAATATTCTTTAGATTAATTACCAACTTTCCGAGGGAAATATTTTATAGCGCCTTTTAGGAGTTTTTTTTAACTGCTAAAACAAACTCCGATGGAAATGTTAATTGAAAAATTTAAATTATTTACTTTTTTTTAAAGTTTTTGTGATTTTCCTGTAACTGATCATGGCCTGTTGGACTTGTTTGTAAACAATAGAGTACTGTACTATATTACTACATAACTGTAATTTACGGTTCAGAAAGAACTGCAAGAGAAGGCTATAAGTTCCGAGAGCGCCTTCCAATCTCCCGCTGCAACAAGATCGCTGCATCTATTTTGCCTACATGCGCCGTGCATTCTTCCTCGAACCTTTTGTTACGACCTTACTCTTTTTTTGGTTGGCTGTGAAATGAATGCTGCAAAATATAAAAAAATTACCTCAGCAGGCGGAGATAAGCGTGTTCTTTTGCTAAAATTAAAATGAGTTGTAATATTCAACCAGTTTAAGAGGGGGCTCCAGTCCGGCGCGACTACCTGGTTCTCCCATAAGACATTTTTAACTTTAAAATTCAGTACAGCTTCAAAAGATCAACCAAAATAGTTCATTTTTAGCTCATTTGAAAGAACAAAAAATTATCTAGCAGCTTCAGTCAACAGAACAGAATTAACAGTCAACAGAACAGTCAGTGAACAGAATTTAGATATAGATTTTTTGGTTAGTAGTAAAAAAATTGCAAAAAAATATTTTCAGTATTTTTTATAAATTATTCTAAATGTGGTATCAAAATTCTGCTCTCTAAGAAGCTAGATAATTATTTTCTTTCAAATAAGCTAAAAATTAACGATTTTTGTTGAGCGGTTGAGGCTGTACCGCATTTGGAAGTTAATATTGGCCTTACGAGAGGAGAAGGTAGAAACGCGATATTTTTCGTGCCTGGAGCCCCCTCACTTTCGATAACGTGTTTATTCTATGAAATATATACATTTTTTGAAGCAAAAAAAATTTTTATCCATAAAAATAACTCTTCTACAAATTCACCATAACTACTCCTATTTTTATCAATTCAACTTATCACTCCAAACTTGCTACCGCCTCCCGCTCTCGCCTCCTTATCAGGCCGAAACTTGCCAAAACAATACCTATTTTAAACACCGAGCCGAGATGGAAGCATTTCTGTGTTTTCTGCTCCAACCCTCACAAACAAAAGCGTTCAGCGTTCGACAGATAGCAGCACTATCTCCCCTCCGACTGACGAGACCGTCTGCTGAAATTCACTTGTGATTAGAACCGCGCATATCTTTTATCTCCGACATGTCGCAGACTTTGGTCTTTTGTCTCCCGCGTTTACTCTCTTTGATTGGTTGCCGCCGTCAAAGCCCCGGTCTGAGCAATTCGGTTGATTACTGTAGCAAATAAACCTCGTCGAGGCCGGATTATACGTGTAGCGAAATGCCTTGATTTATGAGAGCCCCTTAACTTCGTCATTTCGTTAATTATTTATTATTTAATATGTGTTAGTTCATTGGAAATTCAGTTATTTTAGTCTATGTGCTTTTGAATCAATAAACAGTACAATATTTTGGAAGCGAAATTTTAACCAAGGCTAAGGCTAAAATATTGCATTTAGAAGCACCAAAGTTCGTGAGTATATGTATATGCTATCCCTCTTTAAGCGTAGGCAACCCATTAGAAGTGGTTTTTAGAAATTCCCATTTAGATCCGTCCTACAAAGGTTCAAAGTTTGCGTGTTTTCAATTTATGGAGAATATCTTTTTTATTTTATTTTTTCTGGAAGTTAGGCCTAGTTGTTTATTGTTAAATGTAAATAAACAGCTGCTATTTAATGTATATGCCCAGAAGTACGGGCTGCTATCTGTTAGTAATCTATAAATATTTTTTGTACAAGTTTTCTCTTAGGCCTTAGCTTCTTAAAAATTTCAAATTTCTCTATTGACTTATTTTTAAGTATTAATAAACACACACAAATATTTAGAGTGACAATGTGTAGGTTAGCTAAATTACACATAACTTTACGACAGTTTAAGCGTAACGTTAAAAATGGTTCAAAATTAATTGTTAATCGTAAATGCTTTAAATCGCTAGGAAATTATGATTACTGCCCACCATTTAAGCGTTTAATCATTGATTTCCTTTTTCAAATCATAGAAAAAAATTCTTGCCAAAACCTTTTTCACTCGTGACACTCATATTATTTTCCTAAAAATTAAAGTCGTCAAAACTAAGTTAAGCGCCAAACTACAGCCACCACATAACAATCACTTAAACTGGACATTTCCCAACCAAAGAGTGACGGGAAGCAGGCGAAACCGCGGTCAGAAACCGCCCGGAAAGTGCGGCGCTTCTGCAACATTTCCACGTCTCGGCCGTCATCGGCGGCTGTCGCTTGGACGTTTGGACCTCGTTATCTCCCCCTCCCCCCTTCTCTCCCCCCTCCCCCCAAAAGGCAGTTCATTACTACACAAACGTCATCGGTTGTCCATTAGCGCCCAAGTTGGAGTCGGAGCCGTGCAAACTCTGCGGATATGAATATCAACGCCGTTGCGGTCGGCGTCGGCAGTGATGGAAACAGACTACTTTTCACCTTCGAATAGTGATTAATCGATCGATTTCGAACACCGATCATTCGGTTGTACTAGTTAATTAGTTAACTAGTTAATATCAAATATCGACTAGTCTAGTCGATTGAAGTAATCGAACAAGGAAAAACAGGTAGAGTAGGATTCACCTAAGTTGGCCAAAACAAAAGTAAACAAATGATTAGCTTTTTACGAACTTAAGCATAAAATCCAGCTGTGCTGAAAACATTGTCAACGAGCATCTGTTTCAGTGTAGCACTTGTAGTAAAGAAAAAGTTTTGATGCAATATTGCAACTGAAAGTTCACTTGCGCGGCTTAAGATATTACTCAGGGGCTTTTCCATATTAATGATTAATTAACAGGGAGAGGATGTGTCATGGTTGCGGCCTGGTATATAGTCTTAGATTTTCTTATGAAATAATATTTACAAAGAATTATAGGCGAGTTTTTGAATAGCCAGGACTACCTCTGCTGCAAGTCAGCAGCTGAAAAGAGAGATTGTTTCATATTGCGGTCAAAACTTATAAAAGGTGTTTCATTATTGGCCCAGGAAAAAATAAACAAGCGGTTAAACAAACTAAAATGCATGTAAATCAAGAAATAAAATCAAATTAAACTTTGACAGCTATGTAAAAAGGTTGAATGAAAATAAAAAATTCTAAAAATAGGCGATAATGTAAACATTCTGTATAACCTATAACAACATTGTAAACTAACGTAACGTGGCGATTTACAGTTCTGAGAAAATGTAAACAGACACCATGTTTAACCATGTTTTGGTCAATGTGACTTGTATACACATTTTTGATGAGATGATTAATACATGCTTTGGCCAACTTAGGTGAATCTACTCTAAAAACCCCAATCTCCAATCGGTTAAGTTGCCAACTAGTCGGTTGAAACATAAGATATCGACTACAAAAAATAATCGATGAGAAATATTGACTAGCCAAAACAATATCGAATACATGACTAGTCGATAAACCAGGCAAGCAGCGGTCAGCCGCAGGGCATCAATGACATGGAACTTTGCAGCTGCTGCTATGATTGTGGCATGTGACGAAAATGTATAAAATATATACATAAATACAATACACGAGGGGGTTTTGTGATCTGACTCCTCCTAAGGTTCTTAACCAATTTTAGTATTCTAGGTGACGTTGGAAAGGGTTAAGAGTGAAGTTTTGCAGAAAACAAATTTTATTAAAGATAGTATTAAAGGAATAGCCCTAGAGACCCTTAAAGTTTCGTATTTGTTCATAATATTTAGAATGACAATACAAATATTAGCGAAAATAGCTGATTGGAGTAATCACAGTTTTTAGAATACCCATATGTTATCTTTGGAACCCCAACCATTAAATATGTGTATGCTTAAAGCTGAAATGCTGTGCACGATTATGGTATATCCCCATACCATAAGATCCCTGATTTTATTTTGAGATGTTTGTGTGTTTAGTAGTATTAGGAGTTTAGTTAATTAGCTTTGATATATTTTAGATACAGGTCAGCTATGGTATGGTTTAGTTTAGTTAATGTGTGAACCGTATAATATTTACTAGTACTTCACTGCGATACGACGACTTTCTGAAACTTACTCCTAAAAACTGTGACTATGTATGAAAGTTAATTATTGTAATGTCGTAAATTTCCAACAAATCATAGTTTGGATAGCAAAATCTTTAAAATATTTTAGAAGTTTTAATAAACTTTTCGTGATGAAAATCTGTTAAACATTATAAACAACAGTTTCTATTGGCAATGAACCGTCTTTATAAAAATCGACTGTAAAAGTTTTATCAAAATGCGTCAGCATCTTCGGAGATTTCATCACTTCCCTTCACACTTGGGACCGCCTTGGCCGGCGACGTCCGCGTCGTGTCCCTGTGACGGAGACAATACGGATCAATGTGGGGCCGCGGCTCCCTGGGGGCCCACTGGGGGGACTTGGGGGGCACTGGGGGGGGGGGAACTTCACCAATTATCGGCCAGACCTGCGAGTCGTGAGTTATTTACCGTGCGGAAGTGTCTTTACTACAAACAGCGGACGGTTGGTGATATTTGACTGTAAATGTGAGAGGATGATGTGTGTTCGTTTTAAATATATACACATATAGGTTGGGGTCAAATATTTATTTCTTTTGAAGTTGCGATTTAATTTAATGTTAGCAAAATTTTCTTTGAGCTTGAAATGTAACTACCTAGCTATTTTCAGAAATACACCGGGTACAGAAAAAATATTCAGATTTAAAATTGTTAAGGGCGAATGTGGTACTTCTTAAATACATACACTTCTTCAATCATTTTCCTTGTGGAAATAAATATAAATGCACCATCGAATACGAATATTTATATTAAAATGTGTCCTCGCTTTAGTATTCTATTCGATGATTTTGCATTTTGCGTGATTTGCATAAAACAATTTTATAAATGTAGATGAAAGCAATCAAAACGCATTCAAAAATATGTTTGAGTTACCTGTTGAAATTCAAAATTAATTTACAAAAAGTTAAATTTACAGAGCACATATCAATATTTAATAAATGTTCTACTAATATGACAACAAAATAACATAGTTAAACAATCCCTATTCAGAGATCATAAGCTCTTTCTTTATACATATGTACAAGAGGTCGGGTCCATAATCCGGCCCGGAGGACCATAAATCGGTGGAAGCTGTTATTTGTCGCAGGAACGGCTCCTGAATACCAACCTCGAGGATTCAATAAGTCGCCGTTACAGCTGGAGCCGTTCCGGTTTATGATACTGCGGTTTAAATGGTAATAGGTCCGAGACTGGGGGCCTAACGGGTCGTACGGGGGGATGTATGTTGTGGCATTTTGAGATGTTTTGTGGCTAAGGGTTTTTTTTTACGGAATGGGGAAATAATCGGACGTTATATGAATCTTGAAAGACAACTTGAAAATTTTAAAGATCTAAATCGTTGCTTGTTTTTAAAACTGTTTAGTGACTGTTACATCAAAAGCTTACCTACCTCCAGTGAACAGATCTAATATTCATATAGCCTATTCCATTTTACACAAGCGATCACAATCCATCATATTACTATATAAATAAAACTTCTTTCTGAAGATACGTAAATATAGATTTTAGTAGTATTTAAGATATGAAATGAGTGCATATTTGTCATGATACTACCACAACATTTGTATTAAAACTAAAAAGTGTAGAGAAACAAAGTTCTGTATTATATTTATATGAAGTGTAAATTGCTGTGTATTTGTTATGATAACAATAAACTTGTTTTTTAAATACAAAAAAGTGTAGAAACAATGTTTTAGAATTTAGTTTTGGGCTGAATTCATTAATCTAATGATGTTCAACCATCAATAGTGTTGCCTCCTCATTGGAGAAAAAATTGTTCCATTTCAATAAATTTACATTTTTATTACAAATCTCAAATTGAACTGTGTTATCAAACAAAAATCGTCGAATATACAATAAAATACGTTAGGTTTTTTGGCTTTAGCTTTTTTAAAGTAACGCTTACTGAACTCGTAAAATGTTTCTCAAACACTTAGAATAACTCAACAACACTTTTCAAACATACATCTCTCAATTCTCACCTAATTTTTAGAGCAACGATCATTAAACCCTCCCCCTTGATATGTAAATCGCTCACCTTCTCTCTTTAGTACCCAAATCACGACGGTCAGTCTGCTCGCGACAAGCTGGGGGGGAGGAAGGATGGAGAGGGGGAGGAGGTAAAGACAGAACACCGAACCTGTGGTCCTCTCGTCTCCTCATTATGAATGACCACCTCGAGACTGGAGAGGTCAGACAAGGACGTTCACAACTTTTAATCCCGCAGAAGCACGTTCCTAACGAGCCCTTTTGTGCGCTCCTGTCTCTTCAGATATTATATTATCGCCCCGGACTCGGACCTGGCTTTCTGACCTTCGCCCTCGGGACGGCCGTAATTATAGGTTGGATTCTCCAGCGATGACGGGTGGAGAGAGGTTGTGGAACCCGTGATTTTAAGGGGTAACTAGGAGTGTGGGGTCGTAAAAGTGAATTAAGATAGTTTATAAATATATTTTATTCGTCCAGACATTGAATTTCTCAGCCACACTCGTATTAAAAATGTCATAGAGATTGTCTACTAGTCGAAATTCAACTATAAAATATTTATTTTGTTTCGGTTTAGTTTTTACTCTTCACTCCAATAAAACACTAAAGTATCGTCGTCGTTGTCGTCGTCGTCGTGGTCGTTGTTATTGTTGTTGTTGTTGTTGTTGTTGTTGTTGTTGTTGTTGTTGTTGTTGTTGTTATTCCGTAACCAATATGGCAACTCATGATGTTTAGGGTTTTTTTCAATTAATTTCAAATTCAACTTTCTACAGTTCTTAAAATTGGAATGGAATTGTGAATATCTGTAATAAAGTAATATTCTAACAGTATAAAAATGCTTCTTCTTTACATACAGGTTGAGAAAAGGGATCACAAAAATCATGCTCGTCTATTAATAAATAGATAGAAAATAGAAAGAGCGAAAAGTAAGTGGATCTTCCGTAGCCTTAAACCAGAAAATACTGATGCATTATGTTTGGGTACAACTTTTGACGTCCATGCATATTGTGGTCCTTATTATAATACAAATCTGAATGCAGTTTAAACTGCACTAACATCTTACGTAGAGGAATAGATTTTTTATGCCTTATGTAGATTATTGCTTTGGTGTAGCAACTACGAATAGACGAAATAATAACTACGACGTCAATAACTACGGATAGACAAAACATTATTGATCATGATCTTATTATATTTTTATCCAACACTTCCCGAAGAAATTCAATGAATTAGAGTAAAAAGAGTTGTTTTATTCAATTCCTCTATATCTTTCTCATCTGAATAACACTTGAAAACACGTGTCCAAGCAACGGAAACCCATAAATTTCGGCTTTACACAAACACAGTCAGGAAGAAAGGGTCTTGATAAAAAGCTTTTGTCGCGGTCCCCGCCGGAAGTGGGTTGACCAATCTGAAGAAATGCACAATTTCCGGGTCCGCCATTTCCTGGTTTGCATAAGCAAATTTTGGAGGAAACTCAATAATGTCCAGCGCTGATGCCATCATTCTTCCCCGCCCCTCTCTGCCGCCGCTGTCTTGAGGAACTTGGGTTTGCTCCTCGAGCGGAAGAAATTTCACAATAGTTGCTTTTATTATTATTAAAATTATTTTTACGTAACAATAGTTTAATTTTTTTGCGACATAAAATTTATTACATAAAATTTATTTATCTCCTGTCACAACTTTTACCTTCGGTGAACAAACTTTTACCTGTCACAAATTGTGCATGATCATAGTGCACAAAAAATCCATTTTCAGTTAGGTAAACCGTCTGTAAAATCGACCTTCTTGATACCAGGATTACAAAATACAGCTGTAAATTTTTTCATATAAAAACCTCAAACGTTGTTATTGTTTTACTAATTTGAGTATACTGAAAGCGTGGTTCACGGTAGCTTAATCTTAACTTTAATCTGGGATTTTAATATTGTAAATTATAATAAAGTATGGGTAATAATTACAGCCATTTCAATCTTGTTTACACAGCCCGATAAAAATATATTATCTTTCTTGTTGATTCACATTTTTCATTGCTAAAGGTTTAGCAGTTGGTCGTCTAAAACATTGTGAACTATGCTAAAAATAAAAATAATTGATGAGCTATAATTTATTAGACACAATAATTTAAGTAAAGGAAGCTGTTTATCGATACTATCAAAAAGTATTTAAGTAAAATGAAAGTTAACAAACATAATCGATTGAAGTGATTGGTGAATTTGATTTAAAAATTTCCTTGGACACAAAATACGCAACTATATTACACAGTTTACCTTTTAAATACATTTAAAAAAATCAAAATTTTATATTAATTTTTTTACAGTCTTAATAAAAATCTCACATTTCCAACCCAAACTGTTTACTTTATTCCGGTCACACAGCGCGGCGTGGCGTCCGTCCCCACCAAAAGTTGCGTTTTCGTTTTTTATCAGCGGCATAAATAATTCAAACATATTGATAGAAAGTCTCGGGCTCGCCTCATCTGCATTTATTGTCGTCTTTTGCATCGGTCCGCGATTTGCATCCAGTCTAATGGAGTCGCCAAGATTTACTCCTGTCGCAGGGAATGCCGGGATGCTTGGGGCAGTTTTTGCATAATGGCCACTCCCCAGTTCTCTAGTTCCCAGTTTCCCCGTTCCCCCGTTTCCCCCGTTCCCCGCTGGAGGAATTCTCACGCGTCCCCCTACAAGGCCAGAGGCGATTCGGCAACTCGCCCCCGCGTCCCCTGGTCTTACGTTGGGGTCAAGATGGGGAGTAAGTTCTTGTAAATTCGGCGAGAAAGAAGCTTGAGGTGGTTTGAAAAAGATAAATACTTGATTTTAAGGGTGTTATTGAGGGACGAAAAGTACGATATTGATGTAATACATGTTTTCAAGATTTCAAAATGACGTTCTATTGGTTATTTCGTGATGTATTGACTTTTCTATTTCACGCTATAAGTCATTGAAGGAAGAAAATTTATGTGTAAAATAACACTGCACCGCCTAGGCTATATTTAACGTTATTTCTCTATAAACCAAAATACTGTGTAAATAGACAAAAAATACCTGCAGTGAACAAACTTTTACCTGCCCCAACACTGTTTTAACTTCAGACCGTCACCTACAACTATAAATTATAGTATTTTACTAACTGGTGGACCAATGTAAATGGATTACAAGGCAGTTGAAAAATGGAGATTTCGCCATAAGAGGATAAAATACCATAAATAAATTCAACCGATTTATACATTTAGCAAAATGTTAGAAAAGTAATGTAAAGTCTACCGTGTTCTTTTGATATGCTTGGCAAAATATTCTTTTACTCTACACATTTTAGAGTACAGATTCCTTGGCAGTTTTACATTTCAAAACACCCTCCAGGTGGCATCCCCGAAGTCCCGTGTGGGTCGGGGCGAACCTCAACCCTCTCCCACCTGAGGTTTTCCCGGATTATTGCACTTGTCCAGTCCCGAGATTATTCATGAATTCCTGGGGGAAGGAACAAGGGAATACCTAAACATGTGTTACACCTTGTAGCATATCTCGTGTGTCATCTTCATTTAGATTATCGTTGGATTAAAGTTTACTTAAGTTGATTTGCTTTTGCGAAAAATCTAGAAATTATATTGAAAATACATTTACAGCTTTATAATTGTATTACTCCAATTGTTTTTGTGATTAATGTGCTATTTTGCTGTAAGATTGAGAACCTCTTCCTTGTATGTGAAAATATTAGAAATATTTTTCTTTTTAACCTTTGATTAAAAACGTATGTAAAATTTTCCTGCAACCGCGCAAAAAGAGTCAGTTTACGCACTGGAAACTAATCGTAAAATAGCCGTCTACTGAGGTGCGACAAAAATGTCTTTTACGCTTGCCAGCTTATTGCATCGTTGCTCTAAACGCTGCAGCCAATCACGGTGGTTGGCTCCAGCGCTTCAGCTTCCGTTTTGATTCGACTGAGTTCGACTTGTTTACAACCTCATACTAGCGCAGCTACAATAGACGTTAGTATCTGGGATTGAACTTATCGATTGAGAATCCAAAAATGCAGTTGTTGGAAACGTGTAGTATTTATTTCGCATGTAAAGTGTCTTTCTCGCTTTTGCTGAAATTACCAGCTCCGCTACGCGTCGTGCGGTAACTGGTTAGCTCAAGAGAGAAAAATCCACTTTACGCTATTAATACATGAATAAATATTTAATCTAAAAAGCAGTATTTGGATAAAAGTTCCTTAAAACATCAGAATCCTATAGAAAACCAAAAAGTCCAATAAAACAAAAATTTAAAAATTTTTCAAAAAAACAAACTGGGATGACTATTGAAATGATTCATTAAGGATAATCAGTCGATTTAACGTAATTTTTCAGAAATATAACAAAAGGAAAGGAGTTTCTATAGTTAGTGACCACAAAAGAGAAGAGGGTTATCCCAGAGTGACAGGATCGTGAATATCAAAACATCAACCCTCCGAACCCCAACACCATTTTTCACTGTTAGCTGAGGGGGGGAGGGGGATGTACATTTCAAAATCCGAACACTTTGTTTTTATTACTGTTGAGTGACGCGGGTCCGTTGCCTTGACCGCATATCAATGTATATAGACCACAGCCCTCGCACCCTACGTCAAGGATAATATTCTAAATTTGATCGACGTAAGGGAAATGTATGATTCTGGACGGATTTGTTAGGATTTATTTCATAAATTGTTTTTCTGCTCGTTGAGAATAGAACCTATGAATTTTTAAAAGATTTTCTTCGACTTGGCAATAGACAAGGCGAGGTATACTTGTAAACCCTTATTTATTACGATTGCTTGTAAAAACTAGACAACTTTTAAACTAAGACATGCATGTGTAAAAAATATTATCTTTAAAAATATTATTATGTCTCAATAGTCCTATTGATTGTACTTGGAACACTCCTTAAGAATTTGTAATCAGTTGACTCTGAAAGTATAATGTTGTAATGGAGCTATAGTATTGTTGCATATTTTATAAAAATCTCCAAATAAATATGACAAGATAATGAGATATTTTTATAGCTATTGAATATTGAATTTCTAGACTACAAAAGAAACAACTACTGCATAATAAAGAAACAAATATGGCCAGATATTATTTCAGACAAAAGTTGTTAAGCTTTCTTATATAATCTTTAAACAGCAAGTAGTTTAATATTTTGAAATAAACGTGAAGATGCCAAAATAAGTTAATTTTATAAATATAAACCAGTTGTAGGATAAAAAAAATAAGGAATTCTGCACAGTGTTAAACAAATCATAATTGTTCGACTGTACTAATGTGGTGTGTGTGGGGGGGAGAGTGAATGGTAAAAGGGCGGCGAGAAGAGGGATTTTTACACCTCTTTAACACCCCTAAGCCCTTGACTCTATTGGCAGCGTTAAAGCAACATTAAGTGAAGCCGCTGTTTTAACACATACAATTAAGGCCTAAGCCCCAACCTCCGCCCTTCCAAACACACGGTAAAAATCACACCCTCTTCTCCGCTGGCGGTCTGGGAAACATTTTTTGTAACTTTTCAATTTTAAAGCTAAAATAAACTTATTTTAATAACTTACTTTTATGTGTTTTTTTTAATGATTCAGTTTTCTGATATTTTTGTTAGCAATTTTATATTTGGCTTCAGACTTCAGACTCAAGGGAATAAAAATCGTTAAAATTAACGAACACACCTGAACATATGTATGTAATTTAATTTAAAGGATTCTTTTACCTACCTGTTTTTATACAAGTTTTTTATAAATAGTATTCGTTCAAGTGATATTTGTTCATCTAAACTGAACTAATCATAGGATGATAACCACTGAAAAATAAAAATGTTAATTGGTTACATTAAGTGTACTTTTAACCCCTTGGGCTGAAGCAGAGTTAGCTCAGGCCATAGTTTATTGATGTTTTTTTCATTTACCTTAATTTTAGAAATGAAATGATAATTTTAGGTAATTTTAGGACTAACATGATTTTAGGATTTTGAAATGGTGACCTACCCAGGTAGGTATTTTAAGCCAAGTATGAATGACAGATGATTGAAGGATGATTGTGGCGCGATCTTGTAGTCTTGTTACTGACTAAGGCCGACATGTTTTTGTATTATAAACCTTCATAAAAGTTTAAACTTAATAAACGGACTAGTTTTATTATTACATATCATTTTTGTTATTGTTAAAAACACTCTATTATATATTTGTTCACACTATACACTCATTTACTTGTCAAACCAAAACTAGCCTAAAATAAATTAATAAGCAATCAACGGCTTAAAACTATAGCTTCAAAATAAAAACTAGACAAAATGAAAATTTTTTCTATACGCATTAAAAACCATTTTAAAAGAATTATGTTATTAAAAAACAAAGAGATCAAAGTAAAGTTACCATTGGTAAAATAATAATTTTAAAAATGTGAAAACAGTATTCAAAACAAAAAAATCCATCCCAGTACGCGCACAGCGCACATTTGCATCGCGAGTGAAGCATCTTTTTACCATCCTCCTCGTCCTAAACATCCTCACTGCACAAATCCAGCAAAACATCCTCCAGACACAAAAAAGGATTTAACGAACAAATTGAAACACTCGGAGAATAACAACGGTGACACGGAGGACAATAAATTAGGAAAAAACGACGTAGAAGGCGTTCCAGAGGCCATAAAGTGTTACATACGGAGGCCGCCACAGGTAGTGGGGGGCCCTCCCCAGCCATCCCCTACCATCGTATTAGGTGTAATGGACCTGAAGTTATTGTGCCAATTTTGATCAAAATAAAACGTCGAAGGAAACCTTCCGAGAGTCGGAGTCTCGAAATAAACAACTTCTTGCTGAGGGTAAATACCTTTGTTATCTCCCGGTGAGCCGGCGCCGATGGTTCACTGACGAAACGTGGAATGGAATTGTATCGGATAGATTTGAGAGAAGAAAAAAAATTGAAGCGTATTTTACGTCCACGCGCTAGATAATTCGGTTAGTCTAAGTCGGAGCAAACATTTGAATTTTAGGTTAACTTGTAAATTATTTGTATATTTTTTCAAAGGATGAAGTCGGTATTTTAAAATTATTACTTTGTATTCAACCTTGAATTATAACTTTTATCTAATATTTTTTCACTTTCTCCATTTATTATAGTGAATAATATAATTATAATTTTCGACACACGTTTAAAAAATTTACTAACTTTAATGAATAATACGTTTATTTATCCGTAAATAATACATTACAAAGAACATACAAACAATACAAAGCCATAACAACTAAATAATGTACCAAATACAATAAATTACAAATAAATACAATACAATACAATAAAGACATAAATTAGAATAATAACAATTTTCAGATGTATTCCATTAAAAGAGATACATATTCTACCACATTTCTAACTTTATAACATATTCATGAAAAACTCTAAGGGATCGATGACGCACAATAGTATACAGCGAATAATCCAAAGAATATTTTCATTCACACGTGTTAATATTCAGCTGTCAAGGAATCCCGTGACAGGGCTGTTCCAGTGATAAATAAATTCAAGGGTATTTAAAAATATATATTTTAATTAAGTATTCCCTAAAAATTAACACAGACAGATGGCAATTATCTCCCCTTTAAAAGGTTAAATTGTAGTAGAAAAGAGTCAAAATTTAATTAAATCTTATACTCTCATATGAGCAACGTAATCTTGTGTAAGTGCGTACGTACACAGCTATCTCAAAAACGGCTCCGAGAATTTCCTTAAAAGCTGCGAAAAAATTAATTCATGACTAAAAATGTGTTCTAAGCAGATTACTTGGCTAGAGGAAATCTAATGAAGTATTAAAATAAATTAGAAAGCTGTAAAACTTTAACATTGGCCTTACGAGTTGCTAAGATAGCAACGAAATAAACAAGGAAAGTGTTAATGAATAAAGTAATCATAACTTTTTGCAAACTACAGCCATCTTGAAAAAATACAGCGTGTGGGATAAAGATTGTTTGGGGAAATAAAAAAGTGTATCGTATTTATAAACATCACATTGTTTTATAATTATTGGATGAACTAGTAAATATTAAAATAACGAGCAAGGCTCGGTCCACTAGGTAATTAATTAACACAAATAAGACAAAAACAACAAAAAACAAGAGTGGCCCCGCGCAGCAACCCTGGCGCACGCCGGCGGTCCGCGATAAAGAACAACTCCCCCGGATATAAATTGGATTTAAGCAGTCCTTGCCGTAATCTACCCCCGAGATTTGTTGGCTCACCTTTTTAACGACACTCCGCGACTTATGACTCCTAGGGGCTCTAAATTGTGCAGCATTTTTACACCCCGTCTCAGGGCTCCAGGTGAGACGCCCCCTAAATCACCGCACTTCTGCCGTTCCCCTACAATTAGGAGACAAATGTACCCCCGTGCAGTCTGTGTGTTATTTATACACTAGCATGTTCTCTTTATTGCTGTCATTACTCTGGTGAGGTTTATGAGAGTATGAGAGATTCGGCGGAGGTTTCTTTGGAGGGTGTTTTTTTTTTTGGGGGGGGGGGTGTTGTGGCTGCTGGAGAAAATTTTAAAGAAGGCTTTATAGTAGAACCGAATACGTTAGTTTAATAACACGGGATTGATTTTAGTAAATTTCATCGCATCAGGTACTGGTTTTAGCTATATTAAGATAAAGTTTAAAGCGAAGTACTTTTACATTTTTAATGTATGACATCTCTAAAAAAGGCAATGTCTGATTGGCTCATATGATAAGAAGTGAAAAAATAGGAAACAGGATCAACATTAAGAGAACGAAAAGAATTCACACAGAAAAAACAGGAACATGAATGGTAATGTAGGCGAGAGAAGGAAATATAATAGAATAATTTTTTACCATACTAGGGTTTTACTCAATTTAGAAACAATTATTTATGTAGTTTGTTGATAAAACAAAGCGAAAATTGACTGACTTCGTCTTTCATTTTTACACGGCAGTTACTAAGTCACAATCGGCACATCGCCAACTATCTTTTTAATTTAACATTTCCATTTGCAGCCCATCGATAGATACAGGCACAACTGACTTTTTTTATTTATTTCTATTTTTTCTCCCAAGTTCCTGTCTCTCATCATCACATAGCTTCTTTTTTTGTTCCCTCTCTTTTTTATTACCTTGTCTCTTTGGCGGTATTCCTTACTTTGTTTTTCTCCTTTTATACATTATTAATTTTACCACCTCCTTAATCTTTCCCTCTCTCCCTCTTCCTCCTACTTAACCAATACTTTTACCAGATCCCCCTGTTTACTGATCCCTTTCAGCAGGAGCTCCATAGGTATATGCCTTAGTTTTAGAGCTGTAAAGTAGTTCTAGACAATTATCCTAATCGTATTTTTATAGAAGGTTAATTGTAGGTGTTTGGTTTTCGTAGTTTTAGCTATACTATGTTCTGTAGTTATATTCCATACATTATAGATTTATACAATACTAGTAGATATACCCGCGACTTCGCTCGCTGAAGGGATAACAAATGTTTGGTTCAATTATATGTTTTTTGTAATGTGAAATTTTTACAAATTTCCAAATAGACTGATTTCAATAATTTATCAGAGCTATACGTTTTCAAGCCCTTGATTATATATTAGATAGAAATAGTATATTTGTTTGAACTTTGCCTAGATCACTCTCAACCAGCATGCAAACCCTCCTAAGATTTTAAATTCAGAAAAACCCCGATTCTATAAAAATAACAGAATGATATGTCCAAGCAGAGTTTCTATATTACAGTTCGATTACTTCGGAGTATAGCCTACGATGTGGAAACTGACAAATATATATAAAGTAAGAAAACCGTTATAGTTTTGTACAGTTTATTCTTTTATTAAATGGAATTTATATTTTTGCCTCTTTAAAATATTCTGAAGACCTTCTATTGATATTTTGAATTCATAGCTCTAAAAACTGAAAAGGCCGCCATTTTGAATTTTTTAATTTACCTTATTTTAGCCTTTCCAAGGAAAACATTTTAAAATCCTTCATTAGTATGCATCTACAGCCTATAAAGAATATTTGAGCCAAGATTAATGGCCCAAAGCCCAACAATGTTTTGGAAAAAAAACTTTGAAAACTAAAAATGGCCGCCATTTTTAGTTTTATAATATACCCTATTTTAGCCTTTTGAGAGAATATATTTTAAAATCCGTTCTTAGTACGCATCTAGAGCCTATAATGATTCATTGTGCCAAGTTTCATGACCCAAAGCCTCATAGTTTTTGAGAAACTCTGATCAGTGAGTCAGTCAGTCAGTCAGTCAGTCAGTCAGTCAGTCAACCGTTTTGGCTTTTATATATATAGATAACTCTCTTCTAGAGCGGATTTCTCGCCATGTCACTACCAGTCTTCTGCCGCAACTTCGCCCAACTTTACACTCATCTGCAACAGACGCCCTCGGACTGATGTGTTTACCTACATTGTTTGTGCAGGGCTCAAAGCTCGGCCACCGTCTATTAGTTTACCCGCGCAAACGCTCCTGAAAGCCCCCACCTTCGCCTAATTTGGCTGATTCGATCACTTACTTGCCTCAAAGTGCCTCAGGTAAGAAACCGGAAACCGAGCACCGGGGTCGTCCAAGTGGAAACCGCAGCAGCGCGTCAGCTGGGGATTATCTGACTTTGTGATCATCAGTGGATGGCTAGGCTAACAGTGTGTAAATGGTTGAGGAGTTGTTTAGTTACTTGTGCTTTGAATTTACATAATTAATTTATATGCTTTCCGGTTTTCGTTTACTATTTTACACAAGGTATTTATGTTTTGTGTTTTGTATACATTAGGAGCAATTTGGGCCAGTTCCAAACGTCAAAAAGCGAAATAAACAATACAAATAGTATACTTTGCAATAAAGGCCGAACATGAGGATTTGCAGGCTCGAAATCATGTTTGAAACGATCGAGAGCTGCAAAACTCTTTCGGCACCGAGGTGCGAACGCCATTTTTCACTTCACTACACAATAAAATACACGTCGTATAACATTAAAAACATCTGATTATTTATTTGACTCACTTGAAAAAATTTGAGATAATGAGCAACGATACAACTTCTTTGTCATTGTTTAAACAAACACAGCTATGGATATCAAATCATTGCAGCTATCCTGTCTTTGGAACCTATTGAATGCGTAAAAGTATGTAATGTTCTCACGTTGTTTCAAGCAAATAAACGATCAGCTGACTTTCGACCTTAGGGTCTAAAGCGTTCCGCCCTCTGGCAGAAAAGAGCTGGTTTCGGTCACCAAATGACGTTTGTAAAACAGGGAATTACATCGTAGTGCTGTGAAAAATAATTTAGGCTCAACTTTTTAGTTCTATTCTACTACAAGGACATCAAAATTCCTTCGAAGTCTCGAAAAGTGTGTATTGAGAAAAAATATTATCAACGAGTAAAATGAAGTATGAACTCTTTAAGATTAGTAATTAAAGTTGCAAAGCACATCAACCGGGGGTAACACGGTAAAATACATAGATTATAGGTAACAAGATCTTTATCAATCCCCGAAACAATTGTACACTGGATTTTACGGAATAGAGACGTAAGGAGCGAGGGGAGAAGGCAGTTAGAGCGAGAAAGAAGAGACGCAGGGGAGTAAATCTCTGCAAGCAAAGACGGTTAAACACCTTGCAGTAAACTAAAAGCCGCACTTATTTACCTGCCCCCGGCGTTGTACTTTTATACGTCCGTGACTGCCAAGACGAGATCGTAAGACTTGTGTTTAACCCCTCGGCTTCGTCTCATTAAATTACAGTTCCTATTCTTCTAGAAATATTGGAATGATTGAAACAGAGTCTTATTTAGTAGATAATTGTTGAATATGAGTGACACAAAAAAATAAAAACGCAATACGTGAGTACGCGTAAAAAATCCCCGTACAAACATTGCTTGTTTTAGAGTAGACAATGTGAGAAAGAATTGTCTACTCACAACTTTGTGAGTATATTGTTTATGCCTAATGAAAAGAATTATTTTAACAATAGAGTTATTGTTGGAAAGTAATATTATTTGATGGAATAATTCTTCTAGAAACTGATAAAAGCATTTCAAGTAAGCAGTACAAAGTTCTTAATATCCGTTGTTGTTTTTGTAGAACCTGGAGCTCATGCGATATATTGAGGAAAATAGAAACAATTGTTCCTACACCATATGTTCCTATATGTTGGTTATATTTTGTGATACTGACAAACCTAAATCAATGGAAAGTAAAGTAAAGTATAAAGTAAAGTATTATGAATAAATAATTAATCTTCAGAAAATTAATATAAAAACTACGCAGCTAAAATTACTATGAAAAAATTTGACGACAAGTTTATTTTTTGCTCGTTATATGTAAACCTTATATAATTCATTGCCTAAATTCTTATTTAGTAATATTTAAAGCCTTCTTAACTACACAGGCTGATTCCCCAAATAAAATAAACAGCCATTGCATGGAGATAAGTTAAGGAATTAGGAATTAACATTTATAAATAAGATCAGAAAACTGAGCTATACTCCAGTAACAAAAACAACCTAAATATATGTATAAGTGGTTTTGATCAAATTTGTCCAATACGATTACATGACCACTTCTAAGGGCTGTACGGCAAAACCGGATTTTCCTCAGTCTTTTCAACATCTCCAATCGATTCCTCATCATGGAAGAAAACCATTTATTAAAAACAAAAAATCCTTGGAAGAAAATAAATCCCCGTACAATCATTGCTTGTTTTAGGGTAGACAATGTGAGAAAGAATTGTCTACTCACAACTTTGTGAGTATATTGTTTATGCCTTATGAAAAGTATTATTTTGTATAAACTCTACATACAAAATAATCCTCTACACTCGGCTTGGCTCAAAAAATTGCATCGACTTTCCTTCCCGAGAAACTTGACAATAAAACACTAAAACACCTCCAAAGTTGCACTTCACTTTAAGATCCCAATGCGACACAATCACAATTAATTAGTTGATTGTTACAAAATCGTGTTAATGAAACAACAATACACTCAGAGTGCCAACCAATAAGCCAAAATGGCGGCTTAGATACTCGTGCGCGCACGGGCTGTTTTTATTAGAGAGCTCTGCGGGTAATATTACAATGAAAAGTGTTGGTGGAAAGTTGTCCAACATGGCGGCTGTTGGAAACTTTGTAGACGGGTGAGGAGGCAGCGCTTCGTCCACCCTGTGAAACACAGTCAATACCTTCGCCTCCCTTATATAACGTTGTATGAAAACCGGTCCTGTTTTTGATATTTTGGTATTTTATGTAGTTGGCTTTTTATTTTTAAGGTTTATCGTTGTTAAAGAATTGTTTTCGGGTTGACGTACTATTATATATGAGCTTAAAAACGTTTTCATCATACTGTCCCGAAAACAGACGTTTTTAGTTCTCTAAATCGTACGAAAAATGATCGTTTTTGGATCACTTCGAATAGGAGTACTGAATAAACATGTGGTACATTTTGCCGTACCCTAGTGTCAAAATTTGTTTATGTTACGTTTGAAAGGTTGAACCATCGATTTAAATAAATACAACTGGATAGGCTGCCCGTAAGGCTTGTGTAGTGATTTCCGAGCCAACACAGCTGTGATTTGGTGTTGCAGCCGAACCGAATTGAAGGGGCGTTGGGGAAAAAAGCGCGAAACTGTATTGTTAACCGTATTGAAACCGCACGGATTCGGGAACAGTTTTAAGCGTAAAGCTTGCTATAATAGATGTATTGCTATAACTATTAAGTCATTACGATTAATATTTAACTAGAAGGGGTCAGTACAAGTTGGCGGCAAAGATGCGTTCCCCCATCGCCCCTGCAAAATCGTAAAGCAACCATTGCCGGCGGCTCGCGTTGTGGGGCCTGAGTTACCAATCCAGTGTACCTATTTTACATCGATGGGCTGAACGATTTCTTAACTTGTGTTTGTAAACAACTAACGGATGTGTAATGACGATGATTATTTTGGATAACCTGAAAATTATGTAGTCTGATTTTTAACGATTAAATGGTTATTTATACATATGATGAAAATAGTTGCGTCATCTACACGGAGCAAAAGTGTCTCCTTGGTACTCGATCGCATTTCCAAGCTCGGCTGCGCCCTCGCCTTTAAATTACGATATCGTACCAAAAAGAGCCACTTTCGCTCCTAGTGATGAAAACTACCATCTAGTCTTATTTTTTTACACATTGGACTGTCAGTAAAAACAAGTACAGTAAATTGTAAGGTGTTATTGGTGAATACGATTGATTCTATCGTTATATGGAGTAGATTGGCTAAGCTCACAAACTTGAAAATTTGTTGTAATATCCTCAAAAATGGTGGATTAGTACATGCTGATTAAATACACAATTTTATATTTTAAGATTTTCATTGAATAAAAAATTAAATTTATCAATATCAGCCAAGCTCAAAACTACGTATTTTTTTAATTAGGGACACTCACAGTCGTACAGTTAAATAATATTGTTATTCTCCTTAATACGACATGTAGTGTTCATTTTATTAACCCTGCTATAAAAACTGACCAATGAGTTCAAAGCAAAGGTTTGAGGCCTTCCATCCCAGGGCAGTAGGAGTTATAGTATGAAATCGATAACATAAAAAAGATCATATGTTCAGCACCTAAGCCCAAAATATTGCATGTTACGTAATGTATTTCCTTTTCACACTAAACACTGCAATTTAAAAATCTAGTTTTAAATTGCAGTAATTTTAAAATGATTTCACCAAGTGAAAACTGTTCCGACCTGTAAAGTCTTATAGATATGCTCGTATTTTTCAAGGCAAGATGTCTTTCAAGACGTTGATCTCCTCTAAAGCACCCCCCTGTGACTCCGTATGTGCTAGGAAGGGTTCGGGGGGAGGGGGGGGGGTGTTTTGTATCCGTGACCTCCCCAGCGTGACTGCCACAGTGGCTGGTCACACACAATGTGACCTCGGAGTCACATTGTGTGATGATGATGTCACATACAATGACGTCACACAATGATGGTATACAATGATGTGACCGCGGTGGCGGTGCCCTTGGCTGGAAGAGCAAGACGTCGAAGGGTGACGACAGAGGAATAAAATCGGGTATTGTTAAGGTCAACTTTTACTTCCCTTAAACAACTGTGTTTAAGGGAGTTTGTGGTGTAAAACTAAATATGATTGACTTGATGGCTGATTGCTAGAGTTCACCATAGCTTTCCTTCTTCAATGTTTAATTTAACTTCTTGGACTGATAGAACCAAAGATTGAACATGGTTTGAATAGTTGTTATTTGAGTGTTGATTGAATCAAGTGTAAAATTAGCTGTAAAGTATAACATAACTGTTAGCGCCTGCAATCTGATGAAACAACATATTTGCACGTCTACATGGAAATTTGAAGGCGCTCGATTTTTGACTCATTGATTTAAATGTTCTTCTTATGAGTTTACGTTGTCTTCCACCGGGATACTGAGTGTAATCTCTTTACCGCGCTGGGAGACAAAATATTATTTTACTTACTCATTGTATGGAATAAAAAGCCTCGAAACACAGCAGGTGGGGGAACAAAAAATTTTATGTTTTATGAAATATTTATACTTTTTTTACTTGTACATAATTGACTAAAAATATAAAGTTAATGGTTAGTTTTATTTTAATAAAACTTTAGACCTATATTGGTTCCATATAAACTAATTTTAGCTTAAAATTTTGGTTAGCCAAAACTTAATTACTGTAAATGATTTTACAGCTTATTTGTGCCGTATATTTATATTTAAGATTTTTTATGACCTTGAAAATTATAAGTCAAAAAATTAAAATTGAATTATGAAAAAATGAAGGAAGCTGTATGTGACAGATATTTGTAATGGTATATTTATTTGTTGTTGTAATAAAATATGTCGTGTCTACATGACAAAAAACACAATAGAACAATGTCACAGTAACTAATTACAACTCCGTCTCCAAAAAGCAGCGCCAGTAATCAAGGCCGGGCGGGAGAGCCAAAAAGCAAAAGAGTTGTCCAGTCCTAATTACCGCGTCCATTACGCCCCGTGATTCACTGTTATCGCGCCAAAAACGCCTCTTGGCTCGTCTTAAATTTCATTAACACTTGCCGGGGTTGGAGGGGACGGCCGGACATAAATCCCGCGTCCGGCCAAGACGTCCGGGTAACTGTCCGGCCCCACGCCTCGCCCGGCCGGTCAATTTACGATTACAACGTCTAAATGACAATCAGGGCGTCTTGTAAACAACCCCCCCCCCCTCCCCCCCCGGAGGCGGCCCGGGGCTTTTTGTTAACACGGTCATCACGGGCAAGAAGCAGCCCCGGCAGCGGCTGGGTGAATTTGCGTGAATAATGGGATCGGGAGGTGGACCCGTTTAGATGATTAATCCGGGGTAAATGTTTTAAGATTTTGGAAAAAAAATTATGTTTCTTCTTATTTAGAATGATATTATTCTTTTTGTAAATATCATATAAGGAGTATAATAACAATTTATTAAAATTATATCTATACTAATGCTAGGGTTATTTTGTGATCTAGACTCCTTCTTCAGTTTTGAACCGATTATATAATCGAGGTGACGTTGGAAAGAGATCGCACGGCATGAATTTTTGCAGAAAAAACATTATGACGGTTAGACTAAAATGAAGTCCTAGACGCCCTGAGAGTTTCGGGGTTTTCCATAATATTTGACATTGGAGCAGAAATTATAAGGTTCAGCAGTATTTATTAGCTTTTATTCATCAGAGGTAATAAACAGTAACTTATAAGGGAGTGTCCAACAGCTTTACTAAACGGCTTGAAAAAGTGATTTTATCTATTGTTACAAAACAAGTACTCCACAATTAATTGTAATGTACAGAAAAAAATGGTTTTAAAGGAAATAACACGTAATTAACTTTTATAATTTTGAATCGAGTATTATAAGCCAAACTATTTTTACTGATTTGTTTCGATAAAAAAATAATTAATCTCTTAGTTACGATTTCCTTCATTAATTATCCCCAAGGTCTTTACATAGTTGTAATAGTAGATAACCAGCAAGGCAAGCTGCCTTGTATCGAACCATCTGCGGTTGCACCGGAGAGTCGAAACTCCGTCCACAACTCCTCTACAACGACGGTGCAACACACCGCCACACATTACATTCACACATGTACGGTCGTAATTACCAGTTCGAGGAAGATGTTAGCACGTTGGCCCGATGCATGGAAATCGAAGCAAGATGGCGGCCGGCGGTTTCGGGGGGGGGGGGGGGGGAGCCCTCGGGAGCTCCGTTAAATCTTTCATCGAGTCCAGCGATCCAGGTGCGCTTTCACACAAGTTCCTAGTTACAAAGTTTTCCAAGATGGGCGGAGCCTGCTCAGTGCTCTATATAATGCCTCTGAAATATTCATTCCCGGAGTGGTCTTGGTCTGCTCAACAATCGGGCTGGGGACGTCTTGTTGTAGGTAATGCCATATTGTAGGACGTGCCTTGGTGTAGGTACATTGTTGTAGGTAGTGCCTTGTTGCAGGTACGTTGTTGTAGGTAATGCCATATTGCAGGACGTGCCTTGGTGTAGGTACATTGTTGTAGGTAGTGCCTTGTTGTAAGTTGTGCCTTTTATTATGTGTAGGTTGTGCATTTACATTACACTACTATTACCGTATACGACGCCAATCATCAGTAAGGGGTATTTTAAGGTTAATGCGAGTAAGAAAGATGAGTGTATGATGACAGTGTAGTCTCTTTAGTAGCTAAACTCAACTAACCCTTCAACACTCCTTCAAATTTACAGCAGTTTTTACCTAAGTGGTATCAAAGCAACATGAGGCAACTTCCCTCCAAAAACTTTTTTCATCATACTAACACAGAAACATATGTTTTCAGTTCCTTTTTGTTGGCCCGAAAAGTTACCCATTGCCGGCCTAGGCCGGATAAACTCTTATCCAACCTAGGCCGGAAAGAACGGAAGTTAACAATCAGCTGATTGCAGCAAACCGACGTTTAATGCTTCTTTATTGGTGGTTTATTGGTTTCTTTTTAGAGGAATGTAGTGGCAGCACTGCATCCGTAGCAAAGTTCCTCTGTCTGTTATAGGTTATATTTGAAGGTTTGAGAAACGAATGTAAGGATGCAAGGACTACGCTATGATTGAAGGTATGTTTTTTCTTGTCTAAGGATGCAAGGACTACGCTATGATTGAGGTATGTATTTTCTGCGTAGTATGATGAAAATATCGTACGTTAAACGGCCGAGAAGTTTTGCCGTACTCGCATGAAAATCCCGCACTCGCTTTCGCTAGCGCGGGAACTATCATGCTCGTCCGGCAAAACACTACTTCCCGGCCTAGTAACGTAATACTATTCCTTATGACTGATCGGCTGAAAACTCTTTTGGATCAAATTCTATACCGCTTCTACTTGTTTAGCCAATAGATCAAATAAAAGTGCGAAACGAAGAGCAATTTCCCGTGAGACAGACAGAGTGTGCCCGTGTGTGTGTGTGTGTGTGTGTGTGTGTGTGTGTGTGTGTGTGTGGGTTGTGTGTGTGTGTGTGCGTGTGTAGGGGCCGGTGCTTCACAAAGCCCGGTAAGTGTCGCAGAGAGATGTCTACAGGTGCCCCGGCTCACACTCCCCCCCCCCCCCCCCCCCCCGACAATCTGACACGCTCACGCACCCGTCAAAGCCTTTTTGAAGAAATCATCCCCTTTTTCCAACCCCTTCCTGTGTATGATACCGGTAATTTTACTCCTGAGAACAAATCTTTCTCGCTTTATTTAGTAGATGCCTTAAAAATGAGAAATTTTGAGTTTTTTTTTTAGAAATCTATTGATTTTTTGTGTTAAATTTGTAATTTTTTTTCTTAAGGATGCTGGTTTAAATTTTGGAATAAAGAAACATTTATTTGACAATTAATGTAAAGTATTTGGGTTAGTATTAGAATGCTTTCATATCTATTCCGTCAGTTTTTTTAACTAGATCCATTGATTTCTTCTAGTCTTCAAATAGGCTGTAGACATCATTGACATACATTATCATGAATGTGGGTTACAAAGCTTCGGTCAGATTTTTAAACTTTTAAATTCTTTATACTTTGTCTAAAGCATATTACTGTCAAATATTAACTTGCTTATTCGAAAAACTTTTACAATATAAATCAATAGATTTAAGGAAGCTGATAGACTTTTAGTCTTAATATTTCCAATAAACAACTGAACACTAAGAAACAATAATTCATTTCTAAGACAAATCAAAGCGACTGGATCCCCGATAAACGAAGGCGCTACGCAGAATAATCTGCCTCGGGGTCTCGCCTCGGCTCAAAGGCAAAGGCAAAGGAGGTTAAGGCGGCGGCAAAGGAGGATTGGTGGGGTTAAGGAGTGAAGGGTCAACAATAGCCAGGAAGCTGGCGACTGGAGCAGAATCTTGCGGTCAGCGACAATGCTTTGTAGCAAGCATCCCTCCCTTGGAACACCCGCACCGACCCTCGGCGCTGAAATGGAATAAGGTGCTCGCCAAAGGTTCAAAAGAGTTGATTATTCCGGTTTCTTGGTTAGATTTGTAAGTAGGTTGCCTACGATGTTCTAAGACTCGCGTTATTTTAATCGTGCTTTAACTTTGTGTGTTGATATTTTTTACTTGTACTGCGAAGAGAATTTGTGATGCATGCAAATATGAGTTATGGAGGTTGTCAAAAGATTGATTTATTCTCAAGTCTACACTGTTCATAGACTCAGTATTTACGGTACAAAACTTAGTATTTTACTGGCATAATACTAATTGTTTTTCCTTCCATGGTAGAAGTTAATTTAATAAAGTTTGAAAAAGTAACGTAAATTAAAGCTTTAAATTAAAAAAGAATATATATATATATATATATATATATATATATATATATATATAAAGCACAGACTCTGTGTGCTGTGTATGAATGTGTGTGTGTCGATTGCCTTATGGGTAAGCTATAAGGAGTTAAGATAAGCAACTGTTAGAGAATGTTTATGACAGTTTTAGCTGTTGCAGACACTCAGTTGCATCTATATCCTCTGAAGATCCACCCCTTGGGATGTTAACATGTCACAAGGTTCAAAAATCAACACTGTAACTCCATATTTTACAATTGTTTCTATTAAGTCATTGTTATGTACATAAATACTCTTGGAACTTTATGCCACAATTTTATTAAGTAAAACGTTTTGTGAAAAATACACGAATTTTACTTTCGAAACCGGGGTTATAGATTTTTTGCCCATAAAGAAATCATTATGTAGATTAAAGCCATGTCACAATAGAACTCATTGTTTGAAAAATAAGCCTACATTTTATAATTTATATAATTTAGCAACGGGAAATTCGCGTGGTGAATATATGGAACAGCGTCACTCGGTGCTCGCATAGTCGGGGATCCACCCCTGCTCTCCCCCGATTTTTATTTGTAGGGCGAGGGCGGAATGTAGGCCAAACCTACCCTAAACGGCGGCGGGTCCCCCGATATCGATTCCTGCAATCCGGGGGATTTTTATCAAAGATTTCTCAGCGTTCCTTTGAATTGCCTGCCTTGATAAAGTTATTTTTCATCACTCCGTATACGAAAATTGCCCGTTACCGTACAGCTGAGATCTACGAAAACTCTCGATTTCCTTACGTCAAAACAAGTAATGATCAGCTGCTTTTTCGGTACCCAAACAATTCATTCCCGTACCCAAACAAACCATTTCCGTACCAAAACAAAATTTTGCCGTACCCAAACAAACGAATTCCTTAATTTGACAGTTCAACCGGCTGGCTTTATAAACTAAAATAGACAGTTCAGCCGTACTGTGTTTACTTATAGAAAAATGACTAAATTATGAAATGTTGGATCATTTTTTATAATTTTGGTCACTTATTTGCGTCGTGATGAAAAGTACTGTTCATAACTCGTCACAAAAGTACCATTTCGGGGCTCGATAGTGTTTTATTTGCTCGGCTTAGGCCTTGCAAGTAAAACACTATCTTGCCCGAAATGGGCTACTTTCGTGACTAGTAGTGAAATATACTATTGTTGGTCGGTAAGTGTTTTGGTGATGTAATATTTTGATTGTATTTGAAAACAAATGCCCTAATTTATTATTTCCAGTTTTTTCCACTTTAAGCTTTAAGTAGACAAATAAAACATTTACGTTACACAGTTGTCTTTGATTTAAAATGGCTTTAGATATATCACGGCTAGAACCTTACCTGTTCAGACGATATCAGGGGTGAAGAAGAGCGTGTAGCAAAAGATTAATCAAATCAAACTGTAGGTTGTGATTGATTTTCAAGGTCCCAACAAGGAGACGTAAAAGGTGTTAGTATTAGATCACATTACTTTCTAACGTTTTGGGAGAGACATGTGACAGTTGAATGGCTTTTGTAAGCCCTTAAGTGAATTTGAACATCACTTATCAAGTACGCTAACCTAGTACCAAAACATCAGAAACAGGACTAAGTTACAGTATAGTTTCCAAGTTTTATTAACTTTCTCAGTCTTTTAAAATAAAAATTAATTTAATAAAGATATAGTTTAGAATTGTTTTCGAATTCTGTGTAAAACAATGTTATCTTTCAGCTTAAAGTAATTGACAATAATTATTGACTTTTGGTCAACAACGTCAAAGGAGCAGATCCTTTTTTAAAGTGTCACTGAGTTATTTTTATTCTTCTGTTACCTGTTAGGAAATAGTATCCTTCTTATTAACAATCAGACTAGTTATTTTTAGAACAATGTCGGTATGGGAGTGTGCGTGATTGTGTAATTCTGTTTGTTAGGTACGGGATTCCTAGGAGGGAGGGAGTTATGTCTGAGAGTCTGATCTTCTTCGCAAGTGACAAACAAAAATGGACTATGATAAGCGGGGAGATATCAATAATAAACAGACTCATTCTCAAGCACAGTATTTTTTATAACGATTGGGTTAATTTAGCTACCAATGTATTCCGTGTAGCATGTATTTTTTTAATAAAACTATTTGAATTTAAATTTACAAAATTTTAAATCAAAGTACAATTTTCCTCCCCGCATCAAAACTCACCCCAGCCCCCGATCATAAATAAATATTCGCGTGAAACAGCGAGCCCATTACACGGGCATTATCAACTTGGACTTCCAACTTTCCACACAAATCACGTCGCGGCCCATTCTTCGCCTCGTCTCTAAGGGTTGAATCTTTCCCCTTGTATGATTTCCATTTAAAACCGTCAAGGGTTGAAAGCCGTGGGCGTGGGCCCATTCACGCTGGGACCCGCCGCTATCCTGTAATAGGGAACAGATTCGGTGCTAAACGCCCCCTATTATTCTTAGGCCTTTAGTTCAAGATCCCCCCCTCCCCCCCGAATGATTGGTATTCGGCATTCGGCATTCGGCATTCAGTACCCGAACAACTTGGACCGAGTCGTGCGGCGAGTATGGCGATACATCGGGCCGGCGGTTAGCTTTGGCTTTTGTGGAAGGGGCGAGATATTGATGAAGTAGGTTTTGTTCTATTGAAACGATCTTAGACGGTACATTGTGGATTTTATTTACATCAGCTGATCAATGAAATGTCTTGTACCTAATGTAGGGAAAATCGAAGATTATTTTATATTATTTTACTGTTCTGATTTTTATTTACTACAAAGATTCAATGTTGTTTCGCAACGGTTTAAGTCAAGGCGTTCTATACTGTTCGGGTTTAAATCGTTATTAAAAATATGATCTACATCATAGAAGTGGATTGAAAGATGGAAATATCGGAGCATTATGGATTACTGTAGGCCTACTGTTAGCTAATCACTAATCACCTAATCAGCTAGGAACGATACCACTAATCAGTTAATCACTTAGATATCTTCACTTATTTGAATACTGTCTGATGATTTTGATAATCATGAAAATTAAAAGCAGTTTAAACAATAAAAAATATAATGAGCTTCTAAATTTTCATGAATGTGAGGATCATTATAATAAAAATGCTTGTATTTTATTAGTTGACAAAATTAAAGATTCTGTAAATAATAATAAATAAATAAAAAAAAATAAAATGATCTTTATTTTGTCTCTGTTTTAATGGTCTCTGTTACGTGTGCAACATATAATTAATAATTTTTTTGTATGTTATAGCGGTTGCCATGTAATAGAATTAATTTTTTACACTTCATACCTCTAAGAAGGAAATCTCTTAAAGTTTTTCACGAAAATGAAATATTTGGAGGCCACCCTCGTCACTGATGGGGCTCTCGATAACCGAGATAAATTTGTGCAACGCGACAAACTACTGGAGGGGACGTCCGTGGCGGGGGGGGGGGGGGGCAATAAAAATATAAAGGAGCGCCGGGGAGCCGCTGGAAATCTTTTAAATGATATATAATATTGGAGGGGCTTTAAAATATAGTTTGATTAATGATTTTGAGTGGATTGTGGGAAATGGCTTTCAGTTGGAGGCACTTGGGACCCGGTTCTGATTAAGCAGAGATTTAAAGAAGGATATCCAGTAAGTTTTACTGAAGGGAAAACTAAGCTTGCAACGTCAAATTAAGGTTAAGGGCTAGATAAAAAAATGATAATCTGGTTGAAAATTTTAATAAAGTTAACGCTCGGAGTCATATCGCTACAAGTTTTGTAGTTATTAAAACAATAGTTTACTTCCATTTTGCTTTAGGGAAATGATCAACTCTTCGAACAATGGTGAGGTTACCTGATGGCTAAAATAATTTTGGTAAACAATGAAAAGTAAAGTAAAATATTTTTCATAAATATCAAGTTAGTGTATACTTTTAGACTGAGAGAGTAAATTCCATCATATTTTCAAATTTGGTTTGGTGTAGATCTAAAACTAAATTAATTTCAATTTCTTGATTCAGTTATTCAACAAATATTTATACACAGTAGTCTTTTTGTGGTTACTAACATTTTTTAATATTGAACAAACTAAGTTAACAAGCTCAACACCGCTACAACCCAAAAGAATCGTGCACTAAAAATAAACTTGTTTTCAAAATAAATCCCAGAAATCCCCCTAGACCGAGCGAAAGAGAGTTAAGGAATCGGGGCTATAATCGGGCCGTTATCGTTATATCGGCTGTTTTATTATTGAAGGAAATCCAAGGAGACGTAGCCTGTAAAGAAGGGATCACAGACAGGGGAAGCAGCCTCTTCCCACGGAGCTTTCCCCACACTCACACATACACACACGCACACATGTGTACACACGCACACACGCACACGCTCGCACCCCCTTCCTCCGACGGCGCGCCGAGTTCTTTCGCCGAACAGGAAATTAAAATTAGTGTTGTCGCAGAATTTGCATCACGTAATAGAAGAGTTGAGATTGAGATGAAGAGGGAGTTGATGTTTGCCTCATCCATCAACGAGAGATCGAGAGTTGCTCGGTTCCCACGGAAAGGAAGGGTTGGTTGGAGGATTTCTTGGGAATCAACTTGTTTTCCGGATTGAATCAGTCGATATCCGGTTGATATGTATATGTCGGTATATATGTGTTATATAACGGTTATTATACTAAAAAGTTTCCATCCTTTTTTATTTGTTCCTCCAAGTTTTTATTTGTTTAAGAGTCAAAAACAAAGAATAGTTTGAATGAATTGAAAATGTTTTACATATTTGAGAAGTTTTTCTTTATAGAAGCTAATGTCTTATCGTGTAATATATATATAGATAAATGCATAATATTGCTATAACGAAATGTCAATAATATTGCAAAAAGACTTTTCTAATTAAATACATTTGTCGTAGGTTTAAAATGTTGAGGGTTTCGAAGAAAATAAGTCAGTTTTAACCCAGTCCTAACTTTTGAAATCCAAAAGTATGTTATAATTAAGAAAGCCCTAACAAAAACAACTGTTGAGTTAGGTGTATTGACGTCTTTAATCATACACATATAATTATAAAATTTAAATTGCAAATGCTACGAAAAATGTCAATCTCCTTATTATACTTCAAAACTTTTCAAATCACGATCAGTCGACATAATAAAAATAATTCCCTATTTGTTTGATCACAACATTTCAAAAGGATCGTCAGAACTTTATCATAAAAAATGCCCGTAAAGATAAAACTAGATAAAACCCACCCTGGCTTACGTCAAGCAGTGACTGAGGGTAAAGACTAAAGACCTCCCAAGTTATTTCGTTCTCCAAGTCTTGTAATAAACAAGCAGCAGACGAACAGCCGCCTCAGCGAAAGTTGGCTGAAGCTCTTCGTCGAGAACTTCAATTTCCGACGTCATTCTTTGAAATATCGTGTTTTAAAGACAGCTGGTGGCGCTCCTGGCGGCAGATAGCGGCATCATCAGTCATGACCGAGCGCGACACTTCATCTTCGGTGCTCGTCACGAGTTGGGAAAGTGTTTAAAAAGACGAACCGATCTTGGAGAGGTGTCAGCAGACACTGGGTTCGTTCGTATGTGAGATGAGAGCAAAGCAACGAATTCGGTTTAAATTGCACAGATTTTAATTGATTAAAAGTTCTCGTTAATGCAGAAGATTCTTGGTCTTACGACGGATCTCACGATAAAAAATTACCGCGAGATTACGGTTTGCAAATTTTGATTTTACTCCTCATTATATGCTCCATAAGCAATCTTACATTTAAAAAAGCTTAAAGCCGTAAGTCCATCGAGCTTAAGGTAAAATTAAAACTTCACTATAAGCTCTGGACAGCCTTACTGGCGGGTGGCGAAAATTGTAATCTCCCAAAAAGTCTGCTAAATAAACACATGTTTTGGTAGAACTGTCAAAACTTTGTTTACGTTTCACCTCATTTACACTACAAAAGAATGCCCTGTAATATTTCATCGAGAGATTTCTTACGCAATTAAAATTTCTTGAAAATATTTGCGCAATGCATCAGCTGGTCTTTTAGTTTGGCAATCTTTAATCTTAAATGATTTTTTTTACATTTAAGAATGTGTTTCCACACTTTTGTCGTCGTACTTCATGAATTGTGTTGAGCTTGCAAGCATATAACATTAGTTGCACTTGCGGTTGTAGCAAAATATTTTCTTGAGCAAAGTACCTCTACATAAACAAATGACCATGTGATTTATTACCAAAACATTGCAGATAATAAACACTATTTACGACAACAGCGCACTCACTCACCCGCCAGTAAGGCTGTCCAGAGCTATAGATATAATTTTTACTTAAAAGAATTTTGCACTGCGTTGGAAAAGAAGTTTACAGAATATTATTACAGAAAACTGGAACCTGGATCAAAACGTAAGACTAAAAGACATAAACGACCTTCATTTCCTAATAACTCTAAATAAATAACGATAATTTGATAGTTCAAGAATAATTTAGTCATACAACAGGGATTTTTCAAACCAACAACTACATAGTCTGAAAAGATTTAAAACACTAAACACCACATTTACACGTTTTGATATTCAAGTAAAACTCAATGTTCGAGTTGCAAAACTCATCGTCTCAGTGTGTTAAGGTTGGAAATGGAGTTATTTATAAAGCCAAGGTAAAGCATGACTTAAGAGGGGAAAACATGACCATAGATGTATATCGGTGACTACGAATGTATATCGACGAACCCAAAGAGATCTTCCTGGAGGTTTGTTATAAATTTTACTTCATTACTTTTTTTATAGTTTTACTTTCTTATGTTACGTATTTACAGTTGTAGTTTTATAATATTATGTTTGTTATTGATGCTGACGATGCCCATACAATGTATTTGTTTTTGCCAAATAAAATCTTTACTCTTTATTACTTCATAAACTGTTTATTACAGCCCATTGTGCGTATACAGAGGGGGGGGTGCATTTCCCAGAGCTATGGCGTGTGAGTGTAGGGCGGGGAAGGCTTGTTAGCATTTTTACTGCGTCCTAAGGGTCATCTTGTCGTCGAGTCGTGTGTTCCCCGAAAGGGACAGATTGTCCGCTTATACCGATACAATGTGTCTGTGAAAGCGAAAATGCACTTTATATTGTAATGCGGGTGGAAGGGCTTTTGTGACTTAAAATTGCGAGACTCGCTGGAGTTTCATTTTATTTTTGGTCTTAAAAATATTTTTGTTTCATCTGTTTTTACATTCATTGTTTTTCATCAAACGTATATAGGTTTTTAGTGGTTAAAATAGGGACACAATTTTGATTGAACTTAAGGAAAAAGTGTTTTGAAATAATCTACAGTCTTTTCTATCGTAAAGAAATATGGTTTTCCGCTTTAAGGGTGGAATGTTTATCTGTTTGCAAATATCATAAACTACTAAAAAAATTTAATCTGTTCAAATTTTGGTTTTTGAGAAAGAACATTCGCCCTACTAAATATTATGTTCACGTTATCCTTTAAGAAGAAAAATACAATTCCTACATAAACGTAATATCTTTAAATCTAATATTCCAAAATACCCTTCTAATTGTGCCCAAGAAAGCGAGAAGTGCTTTCCCCACTTATTCCGGTTGATCGCAAAACGAATTTTCACTTACACGTTACTTTATTATTTACAATGGTAAAGCGCAGCTACATAATTAAATTTACATCAGACGAGTGCTTCGAACTTCTAACGTTGAAGGAAGGAAAGTAGGAAACTCCTTCAGTGAAGTCCCGAACTTCCTCTCGGCCCTTGTCAAAAATAATTAACGGGCCCAGTCACCTGCCGCTGATTGCAGACCCTTCTTATTGACTTTTCAAAATTAGCTGTGGGATCATTCGCCCCACTGTTTAACCCTTTATAAGCCTCGCTTCGGATCGTTTTCATTTTCTTGCAGCTGTTTGAGTTTGATTCCGCTTTTACGGCGATTATTTCGGAAATTCGGCAGTCGTAATTGTTTTGGAGGTCGTTGTGATTTGAGGGTTGGGTTTAAATTTATCGACCAAAATGTGGTTCTTATGAAGTTTAAATTCTGTAGTTTTTTATATTCTGTTAACAATTGTCAATGTTGAGCAATATTATTAAGCGTTAGACAGTTTTAAATTCTCAGTTAGACCTTTTTGAACACTACAGTTTCCTAGTTAAACCTTCTTTTTCCCAGTAAAACATTTTAAAGTATAGTTTATCCAGGTTAATTTCCGTAGAGTAGTACTCGTGTAAAATAGTTAGGTGTGTAGGTTGGAGTAGTCCACACAATCAACTCCTTAGCTAAATTTTTATAAGGTTTTTTTTATACCAGACCGGATTGTTTCCTTTTCTTTGAAGGAGTAACTCTAAATAAGAGTTAAAACATTACACAGTTGAGCGGCGAGTCAAGAGGCAAGCGGTGACTCTAGCTGCGCTGATTTGATAATGCTTGTATTCCTATGAGCTAAGGCTCAATGAAGCAATTAATTACTGCGCTATGCGTTAAAGCTCATTGGACGACATGTTTAATTTATTTTTCACTATTTTTTCACCCTAACGAGACTCTTATACTACAAAGTTGAACTAAAAAACGTCCATTATAATGCTGTTATTCAGGTTTTAAGAAGCCTCAATTAAAGTGTTGGAGTGTATACTTAATAATTACTTAACTTAAAAATGGAAAGTTATCTTACAGAGATTTATTAAAAATGTGTCTTAAAATCCAAACAATCTCAAAGCTCTCACAATATTACTTCTTAATCAGGTTTAAACTGACCTCAAATAACACGTTGACGCATTTCATTTTTAAACATTACTTAACTCAAAAGAATAAAGCTATCCTACAGAGTAATATTACAAACCCGTCTCTAACTCCAACCAACCTCAAAATGGCGCTTTACCACCCCAGTCAACCTTTTCCCCAGTGATCGACCTCAAGACGAAGGCGAACCACAAGACGTATCGACCGACTTGCCCAAGACGCGGTCCTTTCCCAATCAAAGCCGGAGACCGCACGGAGCGGCATTTGTTGTCCACAATCATGTTAATTAATGCCAGCGTCAGACACAGCGGCGCCCGCATGTAATGTGGGTTTTCCAAACTAATTTCAAGTGGGCGCCCGGCCCCAGTCTTTCAAAGTGGCAAGTCTTGCGTTAATGCATCGCCAAAGTTATGTCCTTTGGAAACTTGGCCTCGGCTGGCCTGGCTTCAACGTCGGATTTGATTAAATAAGAGCGTCTTCCGACCGTGCTTATCTATATACTCGTATGTCTCCTCGGATGGGGGGGGGGGTCCGGGGGGGTTGGGGGGGGGGGGTGGCCGGCCTTTGAGATACCCGACTACTCGGTGATTGCAAAATTCCGACTAAGATTTGATGTACTCGTGCCATTTGGAAGCTTCTTAGAGGGAAACGTCGCTTTCATGTCGGATTGATTAAAAATCAGGCTCTCTGTGTTTTTAGTCTTTCCGCTGTCGGGAGTATGGTTTTCAGTGGCGCCAAAGACGTGGTTGTAGTGAATAAAAGTTCTCGCTCTCAAAATATTGTGGGGAGAAAATATACTAATCGATGATGAGAGATTATAATTAATAAATTAACTCGATAAAATATTGTAAATTTTCAACACACAATGATATTACTTGCCAATCTTTTAATGTTTTAAATAAAAGAAATACTCGGTGTTGCTATTAATTACTCTTTTTGCAAAAGTTACTAAAATACCTCAACAAGCCTATTCCTAGAATGATACCCGAATTGCATTATATTTGGAAATGTCTGTTTAGACTCCTAGAATTTTTTAGAGTATTCCTAAAAATTTCTAAATTTTACGTTAGTCTAATATTAGACAGCCACTAAACATCGGCAGAAAATGGTTTAAACCACCTTGCTTCTTTCAAGTATTTCTTTTTCTATCCACACTAACCATTGTTTAGTGTTTTTAATCTAGTCATCCCCTCTGAAATATCTACTTTTAAATGCCCCTATAATTTTTAGTTTTAATAAAAAAAATTTATACCAAACATATTAAAAGAAAAGGGGAACGGTTTCTAGGTTTGCACTAGGAAGTGGGAAGATGCGGATACAGCCAGTCCTTAGAGACTCCCACCTCGTCCCGCTGACTTACAGCCGTGTAGCGCCTTGGATACAAGGTGTTCGCTGCAACCCTTTACTTGTCCCGGCGAGCGAAACGGCCTGTTTCACTTCTGTATTCATACCAATTAAGTCCGGGAGTTACTGATCTCTCTGGACTCTCAAGGAAGTTGGGAGTGGTAAATGGTAGATATTGGTTTAGAGAATGTTGTTTGTAAAGGAATATTTATTTTTTTAATCGTTCAAAATAATTTTTAGTTTTATGAAAGCTTGGGGTTTACTCTGTTGTTTTGGAAACTATACCCCTTTAAAAATACCTAACATTATTTCGTTCATTGGATTTCATTAATGCGCTCCTTTCATTTGTGCTTCAACAAAGTCAAAGTCATTTGTCTTTGGACAAATATCTGAAGATAAACCAAGGTTAAACTAGTGTTAAAGAAATCTTGTCAAATATTGGCTTATCACAAAACATATGCGGATTTTACATAACTTACCATAGACTATCAGCGAAAACACAAATAAACCGTAATATTTAGTGGGTAAAAAAAGATTGACCGAGTCTCTAGAGATTGTAATGATGCTATTATACTCACGGTGTCTTTTTCACATAAGAGTTTAATCTTTCTTATACTAAACATGAAAAAATTTCAAACTTGTTGTTGTGTAAACATACAAGCCCTGTTTGTACGGACATTATATTATATGAACTATGCTTAAGTTGTTCCTTTTCTGCAACGCATTCAAACAATTTTAAATATCTTGGATCAGGGTTAACCTGATTACCTTACACAACGTATTCGAAGGGTACGAAGGGTTGTGTTTTGATCCTGGCAATTTTTTGGTGTTGTAAAAACAGCCTTAGCTATGAATTGTTTTAAATAACAAACCTAATATCCCGTGCTGTGATTGGGCTTCTGAACGTCATATCACACCAGTTTTGAACTAAATATCTGTAATAATTCAAGACTTAAAGAGAATTCAATTATGTAAAAATACACACAGACAGATAACCTCTAAGGAAAGTAAAATTTCACTCAATTAGTCCACATATCCAACTTATTTTCAGATATAGAATCAGGTTCCCCCGTCCTGGTACGGATTTCCTAAACATCCTGATGAATACCCGAAATTCATTTTATTCTGACAAAAATTCCTCCGTAGCCTTAGACCTTCTAACCTCTCTCTTTCTCTCTCTCCAAGCAATTGCCTTCTTTAAAAATTAATACTCGCCAAATAGAATGACATTAAAAAAAAAACTTATGCTCCATCTTCAACTTATTGGATACAGAATCAAGTTCTCCACGTCCTGCTACTAATTTCCCAAACACCCTGAATACCCAAAATTCACCGTATTCTTACAAAAATTCCCCCGTAGCCGCAACCTCCCGCCCCGCAATTACGATGATATACCGCCGCATATTCGCCCGCCGCCAAGGTGAAGGCGGCTGCGGCGACCACGCGGTTTAATGAACGCATCCTATAAATCAACCGCAGTTTTAAGAAGGGGCGCGTTGGTTGTCTTTATTCCTGGGCGTATTTCATCTTAATACACCTGCCCCGCGACGGATTGCGCGAGTACTCTTGTACTACGGGGGAGAGTTTTACATCTTGCTTTGTTTTACCCCCCCCCCCCCCCCCACCAACACCGCCCCCGGCTCCTTATTGCTGATTTAGCGGAAGAATAATGGCTTTGTCTTGTTAAGGTTAAAAGTATATTTGTGTTGAGGTGTAGATAGGATTTTCGGTTCGTTTAATTTTATCTCGGGAAGTACTGTTGGGTTGTGTGGAGTAAATGACGGTGAATAGACTCGATCGGGGATTGCTGTGTTTGACGGGTTTCTTCGAAAAAGATTGTGTTTTTTATGCATTAGGGACAACTGCTTAAGCGACTTATTTACCAAGTCAATGAGAAGATGAATCCAATCTCTCCATGAACCATGCACCCCACCTCCCCATGAAAATTTGTGAAGATTTTTGCCTAGACCCTATTTTGGTCCAGTGGACATGTGAGTTATCTATAAACAGCTAGACATAATTTTAAATATATTCATGTATGACTAGCTTCATCAAAGGAATTAAACAAAAACCCAGTGCACCATCGATGGTTAAACGTAATCGATATACAAACTCATATCCAAATACATATAACAGTTCATAAATGTCACATTTGATGGATCCATACAGATGATTAGGGTACATCACAAGAAGGAATAAAAAACACTGCTCAACCTAATCTTATTATACTTTCATAAAAAAAGGTATGTTTTACCTAGTAATTTAACCAGAACTGGTCAGTGTTGTTTGAAAAATTGTCTCAGTCATCAAATTCTTAGAATAAAATATTACTATGAAAATACATCGCAAAAACATCAGTTTAAACAGATAAAATACAATATAAATTTTATAAAACAACTCGAGATCAGAGTACAAAATACACCCGTCAGAATATGTTAATAGAATTACTCAATTTCTACGAATCTAAGACCCCTCTCAAACTGAAAACACCTCGGGAAAGCCAACAATACGGTGATCCCGCCAGTAAGCAGTTTCCAATTTAATATTTTCCCGAGACAAACTCAAATTGCGCAATTCCATTCCGCTCCTCCCCGAGGAGTCGTCACAATCAGGACACCGCCACGGATTATTGTGATCAAAACTTTTAAAACACACTTGCGCTGAAGAAAATAAACCCTCCCTCCCCCGCTCGGTGGCCGATGTGTGTTAATGCTTGCGCTGGGGCCCGCGACGCGGCTCTGCTTAATATCTGATGGCAGACATCTGCGCTTGCGACTGTGACTGCGGTTTGTTAGGATTTCAGAGTTCTCACTCTTTCAATTATGAATGTGGTTTTAAGGAGTGCGTGAAACTTTGAGAAGGGAGGTGCGGAAATATGTAGTGAAAACTACGAAACTAGTGAGGTTAACTGCACTAGTACACTACATACAAAGATACGGTTTCGAGAAGTGGGAAAGACTATGCAAGGATCCAAGGATCCAGTCCTACTTAGTCTATGAACATAGTTTTTCTGCTTCAGTTTTGTGACCACTATTCACCCACCAAAGCATGGGCTAGGCTTATGGCAAACTTAGGCCTATATCAGGGCTCAACCTGGTTGTCTACACTTTTACCCGTTTATAGCTACGCCTATGTTAACTACCCATAACAGAGCATCTTTCTAGCCAATAATAGGTCGATTTATACCTCCCTATTCATTTGACCCGTTACACCCGTTACAGTTTATTGCTCGAAATGACAATAAACGATAAACCATGTCTAATTGTTGGATCGTCTTCTGGAAGGAGACACAATACCTGGGTTATGAGTGTCGTTACTACCACCACATTATCATTCACCACACACTAAGGAACGCGAATGTCGCTTTTGATCCACGGTTAAGGGGCATTTTGAGACCTCCATTTTAATCCATGGTTAGTTGGTAAACTTCAAAACAGCCCGAAACACCCCTTTTTATCCAAAAGAGAGGGGCCCCTACACTCCCTCTTTCTCGCTTTCTTTCCCTAACCTCCAAGTTCTTACTTGAACTGCTTTTAAATTTCTCACTGCCTTTTAAATTCTATATAAAACTTTACTTTATCGCCTAAACGAAACTATCGATTAATTGGAAGAATTTTAAACTACTTCTTATAGGATGATTCTTGATACTTCTTAGGTTAGGTTGGTTAAGTTAGGTTGGCTGAGACTGAGGTGAGTTAGTTTAGTATTATGTCAATGACCGTTTGTTTGGATTAAGCAAAAAAAGTAAAATACATCGCGTTTGAATGGTTTGAATTGTTCATGTATCAACTTAGAAGTGAGAGAAACAGAAAATTTGGAGGAGAGGTCGTGCAGGCCCCTCTCTCCTGGATATAAAGGTATGTATGTAGGTCTTCTAAAACAAACAAAAAGTGGCCTACTTCAGGCCACTTGTACCAAACATGGCAAACATAGCTTAAACAGATCACACCCCGAGACAAACTCGGCCTGGATGTGCCAGATTCATGGGTAAATTTTCAACAAACACCAAGGAAAAGGTGGATGTCGTTGAACCACTTCATCAGGCGGCTCTGAAATCTACCTGCTGACCCAATCAAAGGGATATTACAAAAAATGCCCTTTAAAAATAGATAAAAATGGAACAGCCTAAGGAACATCTACGGGCGTACACCAACTGGACACAGCGGCCAGAAAACTGTAAAACCCGTAGTCCAACTCGACACACAGTCAAGGGCGGCCTGCCGACCGGTACCGCTCGGAGCACCGGAATTGCGTACCAAGTTATAATCCCTAAAAGGGCTCTCCATCTATGCGCCGGAATTGCGCACTTGGCCCGGCAGGTACCTGAGTCCTCAGTGGCCACCGTAATAGCTCTGGATTGTGTGACTCATGTCACTCTTGTATGTGGCAATGACCAGGGGCTTCAAAAATTTGTACTTTGCACCCTTCCATACTACCCATCCTCTTCGACCAGTACCCGGGGAATTGTGGCGAACAAAAAATGCGTGTGAGAGTTTTCACTCTCGATTCAACAAGGAGTGCCCTTCGCCCCATCCAAATATATATACATGTTAAAAAAAACTTAAATGTATGCAGACAGACACTTGATATGTCCAGCTCAACACCTGCGATGTCCCTAAGAGCAAAAAGAAAAACGTGTGAGAGAAGAGCCTCTCTTATAAACAAAATTCATCACCTGAATCAAAATGAAATTGACCTTCTAAATTTTACAAAATGTGTTGGATATAAAAATTCACCCACTTTTTAGGTTTAATAAATGCTTTTTGATGAACTTGTTATCAATTTTCACCCTTGCTTAATTAACCGAGGGATTTCTCGGAAGAATAAGTGCGCATAATACCGGTGTGTGTCCAGGGGCTGTCTCTCGACCATGTGCGCTATTCCGGTGACTACCTGAATTTTAGTTCGCAATTCCGGTGCGCCCGTACCTTTATGCCTACTGTATTTCAATTCCACCTTACCCTGCAGTACACCTACCGATCGTGCCACTGGTCATCAAAGCTCGCCACCAACCCTTCCGAGGGTCAACGTTCACGAGGACACTAATAATTAACCGGGTCTTCGGCGTCGTGGCCGGGCAGCATCGACAATAATAATTATCCCCGGGCTCACGCCCCTGGTTCCGGTCACGACCCCCCCTCCCCCTCCCCCCTCCCCCCCGGTGGATTACTTATAGATGTGACCCGCCGCTGAATTATGCATCGGTGTCGTTGAAACCGCTGATTGCCTCAACCCTTTCGCCTTCTCCGACCCCGCGCGCTTGTTGACACTTTCGGTTGAATATTTTGAAGAAGGGAGCTGGGAGACGGGGAGTGAGGGTAAGTGAAAGGGGACGCTTGTCTTTTGAGTGTTAAGGTTTTTGTAAAGTTGTGATTTACTTTGCTTTTTCTTAAGAGACTTGTTATGTTTTGAATGCAGACTACTTTGAAATCTACATTGTCCTGAATATTCTTTACACGTTGTACTGTAGTGTTTTGTTGATGTTAGCTCCGAATCCCCACAGCATGCTGGAAACAAGTTGAAAGGATTGTGCTGAAGAATCTGACAAACAAACCTCAGGAAATGGTGTCTGTCAATTGAACGTTCTAAAATTTGTTTGACCAGCTTACTACTTACTACATTTGTTTCTTACCCACTACATGCATAGAAACTTTTTGGAAATATCCACAGCAGTTATAGAGCGTTCGTTTATATCATAAGAGCACAAATAAAATGTGAAACAAATTCTGTAACTTCCCATTCACAATATAACTTTTTCACTCTAGATGGATAATATACAAATTAACAAGCTATAAAAAGATTTCATACAAAAATGTTTATGAAATAACGTAGGACACAAATATCATTGTTTAGAAATAATACTACATGCTATGCATTTTTCTCATAAAACTAATGCTAAATCGGAGCTGATGTTCTGTTATAAATAAATTTGTCCTTTTTTATATTGAACATATTCTAGTATTTCTGAAACAATCCGTAAACAGCGTTAACAATACCATCCCGCACGAGAGGCGAAACACACTATAAATTAACCCAAATTAGCTCCCCACGTGCGGGGTGGGGAAATATACACTACTTATCAGCCAATAACCTCCCCGGCTCTAGGAGCACATAAAAATGTCACCACAATCGCTTCTAACCGGCGCGCTAAAGCCTAGCGTGAATCATTGATTAGACCCGCCAAATATGCTTCCTCGCCATTGCACCGAGCGTCTCGCGGCTTCTTATTTTCGTCTTGGAATGCGGCAGTTAATTTGATAAAGAGGCCAACTTTGCGGCGAGCTCCTGTTTTGATTCCGGGAATTACCGCCCTAGGATTCGTCCTCGCCCTCTCCTGCTGCAATTCCGCGTAGCGCGGTTAAAAAAGTATGATTTTATTGCTTACGGTCTGCGTTCCTTTGAGGGGAGTGTCTTGTGGAATTGGTGGAGAAATGGAAGATCTTTGTTGTGTATGATACTTAATATAAAACTAGGTGTTGTTTAAGACTGTGATATTTTGCGGCTTATTTTGTGATAAAGTCGAGTTTGAGTGGAGAAGGATATGAGCTATTAGAGTCAATTTAATGACGTGAAAACAATGCGAAAACACAAAGGAGAAAAGTAAAGTTATGTGATATTATGTAAGTATAGTAAGCCAAAAAAGGAGACGTATTTCTTCAACACGTTTTTGCGTAAAGATCTGGAGATGAAACGGCAAGTTGTTGCAAAGCCTCGCAGTTTTATCTTCAGGTAAACTATACTTTATGTTTTTTTGACTAATAAAAAAAACTGTTCATGCAATTCAGTCTCGAACCTCGAAGAACTAGCGTCAACATTCAACATTCTATGTTCTCTTCAATACTTTATAGCTTCTCCATAAGCATGTTTGTTTATGGAGTAAAAAAAAATAAAAACCAACTTTGTTTTTTCAAGTTGTGGTTCACTTTTGGCATACAACTGTGCAAGCATGAACTAAAGTCATCTCTTAAAGGAACTTTTACTTTTTAGCATACACAAAGACCCCTCCTGCAGATCTGAACAGAATTTAATAATTCAGGTGTCATTGGAAAGAGCTTGGAGTCAAGTTTTGCAAAAAATAAAATCTACTAAAGGGAAGAGCCCTTGACGTCCTTCAAGTTATTTTTATTTCTCCATAAGATTTAACATTGGAATATAACAGAATTAAGAAATACGGTGGCGCGTCCTGTAATCCAGCTACTTGGAGTTCACGAACTGTGGATAGTTATGAGCGATGGCTTGTGGGCGCGGTGTTCCCTAGTGGAGATTAACGTCCGCACTATTGAAACTACGTTCCTCATAATTAAACCAGTTCTTAACATGTAAACCAGGCAAAATTGTGGTTCGGATCCCACGTTAAAATGTAGGTCCCATATTTGCCATTGGCTGTTGGGCTATTAATTAACAGTCCTGTCAAAGGAAAATGTTGGCCTTAGTCAGTGACAAGACTACAAGATCGTGTCACAATCATTCTTCACTCATCTGTCATTCAATTGGCTTAAAATACCTACCTGGGTAGGTCGCCATTTCAAAGTAATGTATCTAATGTATCTAACCAGCTGATTGGAGTGAACACACTTTTCAGCAAATGCATATTTTATTTCTAGAATTGTTAATAGCCTGCAAGCGAAGCTACGTCAATAATCTAGTAAATAAATTAAGAAAAAAATTCTCAACAACGTCAAAGACCAAACAAACTAAATTATACGATAAGACTCGTGTCGGGGCTCAATAACACATTATTAACCTCATCGCGGAAGGGTTTGGAGCATTTAATTTATTTACGAGCGCGAGGCACACCACCGGTTAGCTCAAGGTGGACATTAATATCATTTTTCCATGCCATAAATCGAGCCGACTATTTGTCTTTGCATGTGTTAGGCGGAGCGGGCGCATGCGATAACAGTCCTTAATGTTGGCGTGATCCCGCCGATCACGACACCGCGGGACGTTGTAAAATTAGTTTGCAGTTAATTTACTGTTTTTTAATTTGTGAAGTAAATTTAATTAAAGAGAAAATTCTTTTGGACTGGCGGAATGCAATTGATTGACTCAACACGCAAAGGAGACGGAGTAGGTTTTTGATACTATTTTGAAATTTGAGTAATTCTTAAGAGTGAAATTTTTGACAAAAAACTTTGACATTTTTATTACCTTAAAAAATATCTGGAAGCTAGATGAGAAACGTAAACGGGTAAAAGGAGTTTTTCAAAGAAGGTTTTAGGCATCCGGTGAACTCTTTCAATGCAAGAAACTGCAATTTAAGGTTAAACAATTTTAGTTGGTTCTTGTGGACTATCAAGACAAACATATCGTGGCATTTGATTATAAAATACTTGGTAAACAGTCAAAGTGAAGATCATGATAGGAATAATTAAAATTATTCTTTAGAATTATTATTAAATTCATTCAAATTACTCATTCTGTAATCAACCTTGGAATCCCAAACTATCTTGCGGCAAATTTTGAATTCTTAAGTGAGAGAGGCGCAAGAAACACCCGCTCTGGCTCGTCAACGCTACGCATTCCCCGACACAAGACCACAACTTTCAATAAATCTTTCACTGTAACAGCCTGCCGCCTCTGGAACTCTCTGCCCCATGAAATAAAATCCGTTGAAAATCGTGTACGGCTTACGGTGGCGCTGAAGAAACATTATCTGGAGCGGATGACCGTGGCGTGGCGGGATGGCGTGCGTTAGGCTTAGCTGTGGCATCGAATGAATGTGTGAGTGCGTGCGAATGTTAGGGCATTATTATTGTTGTTATATACTTTTTTGTTTATTTATATATCTTAGGAAACTTTGTTTATAAATTTTAAGCATATTTTGGTTTTGTATATTAGTATTAGAGGTTAGCTGTAAGAAAGGACCATGTGGTCCTAAGTTCGCCTCAATAAAGAAGTATTTTCATTCATTCATTCATTCATTCATTCATTCAAATTATATGAGACTCACCAAGAAAACTTAAACATTTACATGATTGTGTTTGTTTCTACCAAACGAATAAAGCATAAAAACTTTTTTAATCTTTCTCAACTGCACACTGACCCAACCAGCGATTTTAATTATTTCTCTTGCGTACACCATGCGCCCATAGAGATGCAAATTCGTTTGAAGTAGTCATCGAAAGAGCTCCAAAACATAAAAACTGTATGCCACCAATAACCAGCCTACTATACTACTAGATATCCCATAAAACCAACCGCCGTTAATTAACGTTTGAAACAACAAAGATGTTTGAAAAGTTCATTGAAGATATCTCGACATAAATCAAATACGTGCCAAGTGCAGTTGCATGGGGGTTATCGCGATTTATCGAATCATACGTTGGCAGCGCTGACAGAGCGATAAACAGTGCTGCCACCTTCCGACAATAAAATGCATTTATTGCACCTCTTTATGGCTATAAAATACATTTTTACGATCACAACCTTGTGAACCACCCTTAACACGGTATTTCATTCTTGCATTTACATTTATGTCTTTGGTTTAATGCCTCGTGAGATGGTTTGTGAGCACGGATATTAGAGCGAAAGAAATCTGATGAAATTGTAATCTTTAGAATAATAAACTCACTTTTTAGTGTTAATAACAAATAATCTTGCTTACATTTTGTTTATCGGGTCTGCTGTTTCACTTCTCAAAGAGAATGTATATGATTTGATTAAATCATATAAGGTTATAATAACTTATTCTATTATAAAGTTAATAAAAAACTAAAAAAAAATCATGGATATGAATCTGTCGTCATATAAAAATCATTATTTACAGCATGATTATATACTCCTATAGCCCTTTAAAAATTTGAATGTTCGGATCCAATTCCCTAAGTGCATTTCAGGTGGTAAGTAATATTGCTAGACCTTCTTCTACATTGTTTATGACTCATTTTACTACAAATCCTTGATACTACGTTGGAAAGACATGCTTTGGCGAGATGTGATCTATTATGTCAGGGGCGAAAGTTAACAGATCATTTCGATATACAATAAAGTTTTAAAAGAAATAAATAAAGAGCTAAGATTAGCAGTCCAGTATATTATTGGAGCATAATGGATGGAAGTGCCAAATAACAAGAAATCGGATTTATTTAAATTTCTTCCTAATGGTGATCTACCCAGATAGGTATTTTAAGCCAAGTTTGAATGATAAATGAGTAGGATGATTGTTGCGCGATGTTACAGCCTTGTTACTAAGGCCGACATGTTCCCTAGACAGGATTGTTAATTCATAGCCCATCAACCTATGGAAGTGTAAGAAGAACGATTTATAATCACTTTAGGTTTACAGATCATTTCGGTATACAATATCATTTTAAATAAGGAAGTAGAGAGGTAAGATTAGCAGTCCGGTATAACTGCCGTATCATGGGTGTAAAACCTTAAAATTTCAAACATTGACACAACATCTTTGCAAATGAACTTTAAAATATTTTCTCCTAAGAAACGTCGCTGTAACGTCATTAGCTGGGCTGCTGCCGGCAACTGCGGAGCGCCGGCGGTACCCGGGCGACGGTTGTCGCAACTTGTATAATTTGTTTTCGTATGCAGGTCTCCCGGGGCGTCTGACATATTCCTTGCCTCTTAGGGTTTTAAAAGTTGTTTTCTAATTTGAGAAGCCGCCGCTCGGAGCGCTACATATTTCATGAGCTCCGCCAACCGCCGCCGCGCTCTCAATTAGCAGTGTCAACAGCGGGATTGATTACATTCATATGCGATGCGGGAATTGCCGCTGTCAAAAGGCGTTTTTGGAGAAAGAATTGGTTGTTAATTGCACCCGTGTAGCAAAATTGTGGGTGAAAATTGACAAAGGGAAGGATCGGAGGAAAACGGTACGTATTACCGTGGGAGATGACACCGAATTCATGACCTATTGATGGAAGAAGGTTGTAATCGGAAAATTTAAAACGTGAATGAACATAGCACAACAGTTGATAACATGATAATGGGCTGGTGGGGCCCTATTCAAAAGAAAATAAAGCTATTAAGCTAAATATGTATAACCTAAATTCAACGACTAACTAACTGGAAGGAAATCGCAAAGCAGTTTATTTAGAATTGCATATTTGGAACAGTAAAACACTTTGTATTATCAAACAAATTATCATTATTATTACACTAAAAACAAATCAATAGCAAGTCAAGCAAAATTGCTTTGCTCTTCCCAAGATGTCATATGAGATGTTAAAAAAAACATATCTCTGTGTCTGTTGTTCGGTGAGACGCAGGCAGATGTCACCCACATATTTTGCTCAGCTGTAAACCAGTTCGTAATTAATAAAAATTTAGGCCCCTTACTTGCTATTGGCTGTTGGGCTATTAATTAACAAGGAACATACTGGCCTTAGTCAGTAACAAGACTACAAGATCGCCATAATCATCCTCATTCATACTTGGCTTCAAAATACCTACCTGGGTAGGTCACCATTTAATAAATACCCCCGTTGCAGCAGACCTGCAAACTCAGCGAATTTCAAATCCAAAACAACATATTTCAATCCAACATAGCGAGATTTGACTTGTTTTTGTAAGCTCCATAAGAATAACATAGGGAATGAGTATGCAGGTTTGCTGCTACAGGTATATTAAAACTGGGTGGTTTCAATTCATTATTTAGTAGATCTGAACTAGAAGAAGCTATTTACCAAGTTTTATCTATATATGTTGAGAAATAACCGAGATATAGAATTTGACTTATTTCCCATAAGGTTAACTTTGGGACAACGTACTGTGTTTACCACTTTCAATATCTCGGTAACCAATGGACATAGAGCAGTGATTCAAAATACTAAATTGTTTGTTTTTTGAGCTGAATTCAATGGTGCCAACGAAAAATTGATAAATTTTATTTTTCTATGTAAAAAGCTCAAAAAACCCATTTTTGAGGGGGTTTATCCCCCTTTACCCCCCCTTCCGACGCGGCGGTCCGATCGGGCTGGTTCATGAACTCGTCCAATCGATTACCACTTTATATGTCTGTACCAAATTTCATCAAGATCGGACCATTTTTACGGCCGCTATCGTGCTAACAGACACACACATATATATCTAAAAATTCGAACAAATGGTGTTTTTTGCTTCTTGGGGGCCCTAAAACGAAAAGTTATCATGGCCTGGGGCTCAGGTCTTACCATGTACGGTAAAAGCTCCTTCCCTATAGGGGAAATTCGCTAAAATTTATCAAGTTAAGTTCCACGAGTGTTTCTCAACTATCTCCGATCCATTGAGTAATAAATGCAAAATCACTAACAAAATTCGCATGATCGGAAACGGTACGAATCAATCGGTAAACACTTACCCGATCTGGCTACCGATAGGCGGGTCATACACGCGCGGCTAATGGCTGTTAATTACCTCAGGGGTCTGAGGGCCCGGGGTAGCGGCGACTGGTACGGGGTACAGGGGTGCCTGCCCGACACTTCCGGCGACGTGATTGCTCATTGATCATTACGTCACGGCATTACACGGCTTCGGTAGCGGCCACGATCGTGATCGTGATCGTTGTAATCGTGGTACGGAGGAGTGGTCGCAATGTGTGTGCTAGAGCAGTATTTCTCAACTGGTGGTACGCGTACCACTGGTGGTACGCGAAGGCTTTTCAGGTGGTACGCAAGAGATTGAAGAAGTAGTACAAAGTAGAATACTAGGTTCACGAACGCTGTCCCGTCGATCAGTAAAATCGCACTTAATGCCTTAATTTTTTCAGTATCTGTTTTGATCATAATATGTCAATATCGTACCATATTTCAGGATATATTGTTACTCTTTCATTTTAAGAATAATTCCTTTTACAGAACATTTTTGCAGTAAAATGTTCTTTCCATTAAAATATACTACCAATTTTACAGTGTTGATTCGGTCGTATTAGGCCTACTATAATTGTTAGTTGTACAAGTTAATAACCAAACGTATTTTCTATTTTCAACGCACAGTCTATTTATTTCGATCAGTTGTATAAATTTGTTTAATATGCTCAAATATAAGATAATTGGTGAAAATACAGTATACATTGACTTTGAATGTTTGTTTGTGTTAGTTTTTCAACACAGTATAAAAAATTTATAAAGTTCCAAATAAAAACAGCGATTATTTTTCCCCGTGTACCTATGTATTTACACATTAACGAAATTCATATTCAAATTCATACGTTTTTTGCCAAATTGACTATAAAATTAAGCAGAGCAGAGCTGAGATGAACAAGTAACATGTCAAAATGTTGTCATAATCAAGATACGATAAAAAATGTACATTGAAAAGTAAAATAAAATAAATCTAGCTGGAAAAAACCGCCAAAGGGTAACTATAAACATTGTTGGAGGGGTTCCCTCAGTGGTGGGAGAAGGGGGGCCCTTGCGATGGTACGCCAAAATATTGTAAATGTGGTGGGTGGTACGCGAGCACCAAAAGGTTGAAAAACACTGTGCTAGAGGTACAGTGAAGAAAGGATTGAGGAGAATTAAGTGAAAAGTATGGTTTGAAACGGTTAAAAATTTTGAAAAATTAGATTGTCTATAACTTAATTTGAATTAATTACTCGTTCAAAGGAGCAAAATCATGAGTTAACTGACACTTAATTTTATGAAATTCATTTATTTATTTTATGAAATGATCGTCCGTATAATTTGCAATTCTTCAAATTGAGAGAGATGATAAATAAATTTGATTGGTTATAGAACATCTTTAACGTTGGAATCTCAAGCCTCAGCTTTGTACTTAAGCAAAACTTAAGGTAACTAGATAGTAAAATGATGGTAGTGTAAGAGAAATTAATATACAAAGTCTACATTCAAGTATCTGAATTTCATCAGGGACACAGTATGTTACTACATCTTAAGTTTGATGCAGTAATATAGTCCAGTTGTTATAGATAATGTTTTCTCACAAGGGTAAAAACGCTAATGAAATATTACGAATATCAATAGGAAATCTTATTAAGAAAACAAAAAGTTCAGATAAAAATAAAAATATAACAGGGCCTAGTATAAAAATATCGTTAAACCCTTCAAACCTACTGTACGTCGAGAAAACCTGTCATGGATTAAAAAAACAAAAACGAATTGGAAAAGTTATATGGGACATTTAAATCCTTAAAGGCTTAACTGGCCTACTGATATCGGAACGTCGAGGAAACCCCCGAATCACAAAAAAAAAACTAATTGGAAACTAAATATTTACATTTAAATTCATAAAGACCTATCTTGAAAGGCTAGCCACCCATTCAACAGGGAATCAAATCAACCCGGACACAAGTGTCATTCCCACTGAAAACTTACCTCGCGTAGCACAGTTCTATCGGATACTTCTGCTAATCCAATGGCGCGAGTTAGCGGTGACAGGTCTAAAGCATTGTTGCAGTGACGGGACGAATTAGAACGCGGAGACAGTTGCGGTCGCTAACTCTCTTACCTCGCGTCTTAAAAGCGCCTCACGTCACTGCGGTTTACGTCACGCTCTGGGCCGGAGGGGGTGACGTGTCACGCCGAGCGCAGGTGTGTGAGGTGAGGTGGCGATGGGAAGGTTTCGGTGATGTTTATGATAAGTTGTTATGTGGGCGTTAGGTGTATTTTAATTGAATGTTTATTATATTGGATTGTTGGGATTGCTCTTACGTTTTGGACTGTTTGTTGGCTGGATTAGTGTTGCTTGAGAAACACCAATAATTAAACTCTGTTAAGGCATTGGATTGAACTAAAAATCAAAAAGACAATGGATGCAAATTGTTGTATATATGAATAGTAAATTATACACATTGTTACAGACCACCAAAGCTATAAAATCAACGTAATTCTTTTGAATTTGTTCGTGTAAAAATTAACTTTGTTGAGACATACTTTTATAAAACAATAACCGATGTTGATACGGCAACTATATCGTCTAGTACTAATGCATTATAAACAACAAATTCCTCAAAATCCGATAAATTTTGAATTATTGAGCCGACACTTTTCTCACAAATGTTGTAAAAACCTACAAAATCTGTGTGCATTTTCAAACTTTGAACGTCTGGAAATAGTAAAAATAAAGATTTTTAAATACGATTCATAATTGGGGATCCTGTTACCTCCAAATATTAAATAAAATGAAATCAAAATCAGCTGTTTCTAATAGATCTATGTTATAATTTACACGTGGTAAAATTCCGGAAGACGTCAGTCCATGTAGTAGTGTTTATAAACAACAGGTATTTTAATCTAAATCAAGATTTTCATACAACCCTACTTCCCCACGCTCAGTATCATCGTGCATTGCAACATCGCAACATCGCAACATCGCAGCATCGCAATGCTGGAATGTGTTCCTGATTCCAGCAATCAGCCTCTGACGATGCCGTGTCATATGTTCCCGGCAAACCTCCCCTTCCCTCCAAAATCCCCCAGGTGTTTCGACATTGACACCGCCGTCCAACTTTTGATTAAATCGCTGCCTCGCAAAATGCATATTTTTACGAGCGCGCCACAACAAAGAAGTCCCGCTTTAACAGCTGGCCCGCGCGCTACGACTGTTCAATATACTGGGTCTTGTTTATATGGTAAACCGTCGATCGTAAATGGAAATACTTTATTAAGTCGTGCCGTTAGATGAAGGTCTTAAAGCTGATCCGAAGATAGGGGCGAACGTGTATCGGTTTCTTGTGGGGTTAAAACTGTGCAAGTATTAAGTTATTTAGGAATGTAAAGTATAGACCTGATTTTTTTAATAGGTTGAATGAGAAAATTTAACAACTTACTTAAATTACATTTTCTCGTTGATACACAGGTAGTGTTTTGTCTCCGGTGTACTTAAAAAAAGAAGATTTTTGTTTATGACTTTATGGTCAAACTACCAGGTTTGACCATAATTGACCTATTGTAGTTCATACATTGTTTATAACCCCTTAACGTGTTCTTACTCATATGACTTTTGAGTTTAAAGTCACCGTTTAGACCAAGAAACCGTTAAGAAGACCTCAGAGTACAGTTAACATTTAACATTGGAGAAAATCATGTATGCCAGCTGCGAATAAAACAAGCGGTCTACAAACGGCAAATGCAATGTTTATTGAAAAAATACAACACAAGGTTTCGTTGTAGTAGTAGACTAGCGATGATATACAAACATAAAATTAATTCTGACGCAATGTTCTGAGGATCGAGAAAAACTTATTTGTTGAGAAAGACTAACAAACAACAGCATTAATGTAGACAAATTACCATAATTAACGATATTCATGATATCAAACTTGGCCGATATCATCACAAAAAAACTTCTAATAGTCGCATTATCATTATGGGCCAAAAAAGAAAAATCATATTACTAAATTATTTCCGAACTCTCATCTCTATCCAAATAATGATAGGGCCATCGAGTACGACAACTGGCAGCTATCAATAACTCACAATAATCTATCCGCGTTATTGTCAATAAGCGTCGACGACTGCCGTTATCGTGATGGCAACACTGATTGAGTCCAAGAAACGACGGACGCCATCTTGGAAGTTGGCACACATGGTTCCGGCCCCTGCACTGGGGGAAATACTTGGGTTTTGTTGGACCGATGCAATTAGTGAAACTTTGCACAGTAAACTGGGCAAGATCCCACGTTATGTTTTAAGATGCGACGGAAACTGTGCTTGAGATGGTGAAATGCAAGTAGTTGTGTGCCAAGTGCTAATGCGTTTTTGGATTTATGAACTGGCGTGAAACTGAAAAGGTTGTTAGCGATATTAAAAGTTTAATGTTAAAAAAAGGATTTTATATATTGTCTAAACTTAAGTTTAATGCGTTTCATAATTTAATACTGAAATACTTTAAAATAAGTTTAAAAGAATGGAAATGTTTTATTAAAAACGTACGTTAAAATGACTTTTTATTAAAGTGACTTATAAACCTGTTTTCAAACAAAAAATAAAGACCATCACGAATAAAGAAATGTTCTATTATAGATTTTGCTGTATTTGATACACAATAAGCATACATAAATGCAAACTAAGATAAACGTAAGTTTTCAAGTCTTACGTGATTCATGAGTGATATAAACTAAAACTTCCTACTATCATAAAAATATCCTTCTACCTTTCATTTTATGAAAGAAAACAAAAAGTTTATTAGTTTACTTCCATTATTTATAAAACATTTCCTACACGAAAGATCGTTTATGAAAGTATACAAAAACAAGCTGGATCAAAACCTCGACACCAACAACATCAAAACTTTTCAAAAAAGAACAATCGAAACAAAACAATTCAAAGGTAAAATACCTGTCGGCAAACAAATATCGGGGCTGATTTTTTCAAAGAACTCTCTCTGGCCGCTGGTGCGTTTAACTCTTTCCCGGCAAAAATTTAATTTCCTCCCCTAACCTAAATAACATTCCAATTCATTTGTTTTAAATTTAAATGAAGCAGGTTTTCGTTCCCCGTGTGGCGATCGGCCCTTTACTCGATGTCAGTCGATCGCTAACCCTTTAACCGGTCTTTAACAGTTTGATTTTAAATAAACAAGTTTTGGGTTTATATCAGGATTTTTTAGTCGTACAAAAAAGAGTTGATAAGTGTGGAATTTAGTTTGGAAGTAAATACTTTTTGGGTTTTTTGACCGATTGTGTAAATTTGTTAGCCTGATCGAAATTCAACTTTTTCCCGGACTAAGGTAAAAAATTATTTTTATGAAGTGCGGTGGTTTATCATAATATGAGGCGTATAGTCATCATAATAAACTGATTTGCATATTTATAATCGAGCTAACCTTGAAGGATTGTATTTAAATTAAAATAAATAAACATCAATAGCGTCGTTACAAGAGCATTTGCTTTCATTACGTTTTCAATACATATATTATTTTATGTTTTATTAGTAGAAATTCATTTACCAATAATCTGAAGCTTAAATTTGTATACATTTCTAACTTTTCTGAGATTGAGTGCGTGCTTGGTATAAAATCAGAGTAATATGTCAAAAACCTTTTGTCGTATGATATATTTTGATTTAGTTATTTAATTTAGTTTATCATAGTTAAGCTTTATGAATTTTAAGAAAACAATACTCTGGACAGGTTTAATTATAAAACTGTGGTCATCTTTTCCACAAAAGCTTACCTTCACTTTATCTACCTATCAAATGTTTATTAATCGTAGCCTGGTGAACATACATTTTGTCATTGAACCCTATATTCATTAACCAATATTGAATAAAACGAAAAAAATATGTTCGGCATCCAAAGCATATTATGACATTATTTGAGTCATGATAACACAATTATTCCAACGGCATTAATAAAACAGGTGACATTAAACAAGAAGAGTTGCTTTGCAGCTAAGTGGTAGAAATGTTTTGACAGAGAAACATTAAATGAGTTTATACTGGAAAAAATTTAAGAATATTACAAACCTGATAATTTTTGACTGCAATAGACCTACTAGTTACATGATTGAAAAATATAGAACTTCCTTATTCAGTTGAAAAATATCACACAGTATCAACGATAAAAGAAGAAAATAATCCAGTCTAACCTCCCCGGGGTAAAAAGTTCAGAAAGACAAAGTATAAACTCGAAATCCCGTCAAAAACCGAAACACGGAAATAATTAATCAGGAAAGAAACCGCAATCTCAAGCCGTCCCTGGCGGCTGCGGTGATTCAATTTGGGGCGTTAATTCAGAAAAAGGCGTGAGGGGGAGGGGGTTTGGGGGCGTAATGAGTATATTTATGCATGAGTTGGGGCCTGCGACATACATACATAGTAGCGGTGGGACCGGGGCTCGGGCCGGGCTCAGGCCAATCCCCGCAGTAACTGGACATCGACAGCCGAGGATATGGGGCGGCAAACAAACTGGAGTATAAAGTCAAGTATAATACGGGGGGTAAAGTGTGATAAAAATATAGATATGTGGTACGGACAAAGTATAATACGGGGGGGGGGGGGGGGAGTCATAAAAATTGTACATTTAGTTGAGAGAAAGAATGAGCCTGGAGTAAAGTGTGACATAAATAATAGATGTGTGGTGGAGGCAAAATATAATACGGGCGTTAAAGTGTGGTATAAAACACGGACATGTAGTGGATAGTGAGGGATACAACGGAAGGGAAAGTGTGATATTAAACATGGGCATGTAGTTGAGAGAAAGTATAATATGAGGGTAAAGTGTGGTATAGAAGTTTGGGCATGTAGTGGAGAACAAGTATAATACGGGAGGAGGGGATGAAGTGTGACATAGAACATGGACATTTAGCATGGATAAGGTTTGATATTCAACATTAAAGGTTTGCAATATATTGAAAGGGGGGGGGGGGTAAAGTGTGGATAGTTAGTAGCGACAAGGTATTGTAAGTTCAATAATGTTTCAAAACACGTGCATATTTAGTTTAGCCAAAGAATAATACTGGGTATAAAATGTGATATAAGGCATGAGCATGTAGTGGTGGAACCAAAGTATAATGGAGTAAAGTGTGAAATAAACCATAGACTTAGTGGAGACGAAGTAAAATGCGAGGGTAAGTGTGATATAAAACATTGACATGTAGGGGAGACGAAATAAAATATGGGGGCATAGTGCGGTGTAAGACATAGTCATCTAGAGGAGACAAGTAAAACATTAAATTCATAAGTTCTTTATTCTGCACTTGGAAATATTCACGAAACATACGACAATCCACCACCTAACTACCATCCCATTAACCTAACCATCCATTCATAACCACCATCCACCATCCATCTACCATCCACCATCCTAACCATCCATTTAACTACCTAATCCCTCCATTTAAACAGATCACAATTAAAACGTCCAAGGCGTTGACAACGCGACGTATTTAGCAGTACCTGAGCACCATGAAGAGCCACAAAAGCGCCGTGAAGTGCCACGAAAGCGCCGCGAAGTGCCACAAAAGCCTCTCCACGTCTCCGCGTCTCATCGCCATAACGACCTCAGATCTGCAGATCCGAATGTGAAATAATTGGTGGCGCGGGTCGAGACGGCTTCCTTCATTAACGCTGAATTTCCATTCGAATGGAAGCTGGAATTGCAGATGTCACCGATTACGATCAGAGATGTACACCCTTGCCCCTCCCCCCCTTCCCATCCTCGGAGACGAACCGTTCAACTTTTTAAACTATCGATTTTGCCTTTTCCACCTTCAATCTGGTGGAGGAAACGAGGTTAAGGTAGATTTCAAATATTTATCGACCCACTGTTTTTAAATTTTAATATGTTTGTTTACTGCACAGGATTAAATATGGAGGAATGGTAATTCAAATTTACAAAGGAATCGACTGTAGTTAAAAAAAAATTATTATTATAACATAGACGAGGATAAATTATTTTCTTACATACCGGTTTTTATAAACTTTGATATTCTATTTATCTTGAGGCTATCATAAAACCAAATGAGACGCTGTACTAGATAGCTATTGGATAAATTAAATGTGTCAATTTGATTGATATAATTGCACGCCTGTTTCAGAGGTTATAGATATAATTCTCTCCAACAAACTTTAAATTAATATGTAATTGATTATTACCATGAATAATTACTACAAAAAATAATAACATTCATCATTATATACGCTGTACTGGGGCTTATAAAAAACCCATGATTATATTTAACAAATTTAATTGCATTAAATGTGAATCTGAAAAATTGAAATCTCTCTTATATTACATTCATACTACAGTCAAACTTTTTAAAAAGCTTTTAATCTTTTTGTAACATCTATTAATATTTTTGTCCGCTTATTATTTATATTCAGTTATTTAAAAATATAGAATTAAACATTTTTATTTCTTTTCATGGTGAGGGATTATTTTCACAAATTTAATTTTGTACAGTGTTGATGAAACATAAAAAAATACTGATTTTATTTATCAGCTGTCCAAACAGAAGTATCAAGTAGTAAATATTCAATCTATATACAAAACATAATTAAAGTACATAGTATTAAACATGCAATCGGTAATCTAGTGTATAATTTTTAACACTATAATTTTAAAAATTTCGATTTTAACCTTAAAGATTATACTTTGCACTTACAAAGTCAATTCTCTTGTAAGTTTTACTATAAAAAAATTCACCTCAGGTAAAAAGTAAAAAAATACTAATATAGCAAAATTACCCAAAGAGAATAACTAACAAAATTATTTCCTCGTTTTTAATACAAAATATTACTTTGCCCTCACTAAACGCGGCAAAAGGGAGACTCAACCACCATAAAGAAAGTCGGGGCCACTCGCACCCAGATAAACGCGTACTGAAGGGCCATGAATAGAAAGATCGGTAGGTTCTAGCGGGGCAAGAAGTCAGAGTATATCACTCCTACACGACACTCGCCGCCGCCGCCGCCGGCGGCAAAAACTGCCGCTGCCGCCGCCGCCGGCCAACGGCGAGAGACCTGGGCTCTTATCGCTTAAACATGTAGGACAGTGTAAATAATGTTTAGACTGAAATGTCTTTTATTGGAGCTTTTTATGCTGGTTTGGTATTCTTGATAGTTTTTATTGTGGTATCAAGTTTTCAAAAGGTGGATTTAGCTACTAATTGGTTTTTACGGTACTGGTAAATAAAAACGTAATAATAATTTTAATGGTCTTTCCTTCATTTTTGCATTATGTGAATATGATTAGTATGTATTTTGGTAATATAGTTTGACAGTTTTTAAACTTTTGAACGAAAGAAATATAAATGATTACCAATTTACCAATTTGAAGATTTTTAAGATCGTAAATTTGCCAGATAAAAGTTTTTTTATATGTTTTCATTCCCTTAAAACTACAAAGTAATAAGGAAATTAGCCTTAATTTGTTATCATAACTAAACACTGTAACGAAAATTATCATGAGCTCAAAAAAAGAAATATGGATGAACAACTTCTGATAAATTTTGCAAAAATAGCACTGTTCCATAGCTTTGGAACATTACGACCTCGTGATAAAAAAGCACGCCTATTACAGGTGGCTTTACACAAGTAGGCCTAAGCTACGCGTTAAGAGTTCTAGAAGCACTATAAAAAGCTTGAACTATAAGTGACCAAACTTATAAAACAGTTTTTTTTACTATCGTAGAGACATATTACTTTGATATAATATCGAACCAGGTATATTAAATTAAAAATAATTAAAGTATATTTCATCATACATTATTGGCTTACTAAAAATATTGAAAAATTTGGTGCTTTACAAAATTGAATCAAACTTAATGTTAATGTATTTTAAATTAGACTCAGTCAGACAATTAACATTTATCTATTACGGTCTGTCGTTTCTATAAACTGAAACGAGATAATTAAAATTATATTTTAATATTTTAATAATTTTTTTTAAGAGATTACATTAATTTGTTTGAAATGATAGAATATGAAATTGAAAGTGTACTTTTTCAATACTGGGTAGGTTGCCATTTCAAGAAAAGTATCCCTAGTGTATAAAGTAAGTATTCAAAAAGACAAATTCGTAAAATAGGGGTGAGTAGACCTTTAATTTTGCATAATTTCATTTAATTTACAACAAAAAATTAATATTCCGATTTTATAAAATCAAGTGTTTAAAAATTGTTCGTTAAAACGGGTTTAATAATAATCAAAATAGTACCGTAATTAATTGTACCGTTATTAATTGTAATCAAAAATAGATCAAGCGAAAAATTTTTAAAAATAAATCTATTCAAGCAATTAATACAGATATGTCCGAAAAGGATCGTAGATATAATATTTATATTTTAAAACAATCAAAAATATTTGCAAACACATTTTTAAAATATAGCTTTCAATTTATTTTAAAACTTATAATTTTAAGAATGGATAACTAGGTAAATAGTAAACGGAAATTTCAATACTTAAATTAACCTCATCAATAACATACATGCCCAAATAAACATTACGAACAACTTCTTTAAAACATTTAATTATTACCTCAATAAATTCATATTATCCTGTATTTATTTTACAGATATAACAGTACCTAAAAATGATATAAATAAATTATATCACCCTTAATAAAAATCATTAATAAACGCGTACATAATCTACCAAATATTAGCAAAACTCGAAGCGCAGTACACAACTGCCACAACACCCCACAAAATTAACTCATACCCCTTATTTTAACTAGGTACAAAACGAAATTAAACTAATCAGAAACGAAGTAGGCAGTGACGGTGTTTAATAATAAACAGAGAGCAGATTGTGGATGCGGTTTCTCACGTGAAGCGCTCGACAAGACGTGCGACTCAACAATCACCCTCACAATACGAGCATTATCGCTATTGTTAGCCACCTCGCCTCCAGACTAACTATATCCTCGCTAATTTTAATCTCTAATTTCAATTAAATATATTTGTATTGATTTTAAAAATTTTATAAATCTAATAATTAATTTAATTATTTGTTGTAGTAATTTGAAATATTTTATTTAATTTATAACATAAATCTTGTTTAATAGAGTATGTTATTCGTATTTTTTGCAGAGTAAAAATCTATTGTTCCTTTAAAACCAGTTTCTATGAAAAATATCAAAATCCTCTTAGAATATTATAGATAATTATAAAATATTTTGTCATATTAAGCGTTATTAAAAGGGAGACTTATATTTATATTTAAAGTTACGTTATATTTAACCTTTTGTTTTTAACTTCATATGAAACTTAAATATTAAACTTTAAATTTATGTCTGTTTTGTTTTGTGTCCAATTTTAATTAAGATGCCAATTAGTATAAACACAGTCATACATAAAAATACTATTTATTTATTTATTTTGTTCAATTATTTTAATTTTTATAAGGTTTTGACTTTAAATAAAATTTTGTTTACGAAATAATTTAAACGACACTTAAAGCAGTAAAGGTAGTTTTAATAAAGTCGTAATAAATAATAGTTTATATGCTTAAAAATGTTTCATAAATTGTTCTGTTGCATTTAACATTTTATAAGTGTTTAAATTGTTTGATGAACACTTTTTTTACGATAAATTTTGGACGTGATTTAAAGCACAGAGTAAAATTATGATAAAATTGTAACAATTAATAGTTTACATATTAGTCTACGTTTACAATCTTATTTGTTTAAACCATATATTAAAAGATAGGCAACCGTTGTAAAGATGAGTTATGTGGGATTATATTTCATTTTTCTTTCCTGTAATCTAAATCAATAATTTTTAATGTCTAAAGTTTGAGAACAAACAGTATTATTTTGCTAAACTTATTATTACAAAGCGCATAATATTAAGAAATTTGTGACTTTTTATATAACAATAAAAAATTGTTTAATATATATACATTCCTTTTATTCAACAAAACTGTTTATTCAAAATTTAAATATATATTTATATTCTTTATTGTTTATATTTAAAAAATTAAATAGAATTTTAATCTTTAAATCAATCTATCTTTTTTATTGCAGTTTATTTTCCGAGTTTTTTTGTAAAAGTGTAGATGTATTTTAATATCTATTATGAATGAAAAATATTTGAAAATTAAAGAATTTCAGCAATCAATACGATCAATTAGTATTTCTTGCCCTGAATTCACATTCTCTTACTTGCTTTGCAAGACAAGATACTATTTCAACAATAGAATTCAGCGAGGGAAGTCAATTGTTGCCTCGTATCTTCGCACTTTAAGAAATACATAAGACAACTAAAAATAGCTAAGCTTCTTAATTTTAAATTTAAATTAAATACAAATTAATTTTACTAAGCAAAACTTTTGTAGAAAAACCTCAGTTAAAAAAGTTATGCCGTCTATATTAATTTCTAGAAAATTCAGTATTTCAAAGTTGTTAAAAACCGATTTTACCATATCGGTAGCCGTCCAATCTCTGAAACGTTTACAGCCTTTTTCGTTTGAAATCAATCAAATATACAAATATTATAATAAATTATGCTTTTTAAAAACTACGCGTTAAACTTTGTTTACATTGCTTCAAGTCTTTTAAGTTTTCAAAATGTTCAAGCTGTCGTTGACTGAAAATTTAGGGTAAATTTTATTGAAAACTTAAATAATGTTATTCTTTGGTGCAATCCTGTTTTCGAACTCAGTAACACAACTTATCATGACCATACAAAAACTGAAAATTACATTGAAATGTTAAAATATTTTAATTAAGTAAACACTTATTCCTTTTGATAGGTAAAGAGGCTTAAATATTACGATGGGATAGAATAAGTGCCATAGGAAAATATTCAACCGTGTATTATTACCAAAAGTGCATAGCCTACAGTATTTAATGTGTTGACGGAAATACTTATAATTTGCGCTTTAATTCATTAACTGTGGTATATGCTATAAATAAATTAGTAAATATTCTAACTTACCCTCAAAGTATGAAAGTTACACACAGTAGCCGAACCCGACACTAATATTTTCAGTATCAGTATGTAGTTTATATATAATCTCTTTCGGATATTATATTTTTTAATGAACAAAATAAAATTTAATCGTTAAGGTGTACAAAGAATTCTCGAGTGTGATAAAAAATTTTACGAAAAATTCAATTTAATTTACGGAGAGATCTTTATTAACAAGAAACTTGAGAGTGATAAGAGCAAGGTTTGATAAGACGGCGCGACAGGCGGCCGACACTGCATTGTTGTGTTACGAGCCAACAATGGTAGCAGCTGCCGGCACCGCACATACACCCGTCTATACCATCCGGCATACCGCTACCATACCGTACCACCACAGTGGCTACCACCTACCACACCGGCCAACATCCACCGACTACCACCCGGGGAGGGATAACTTCCCAACTGTCATAAACCGAATGTTCACGAATCCTTTATCAGACCCAACTTTCAACTTTTATTCGGAAACTACTCGGAAAAAACCGCGAAGTCAAAGTTAGTACTAAGAACTCCAGGGGGGGAGGGGGGGCGATATTCCACAGACTTAAGAGTCAAACAACAAAGTATAAAATCCCATCAAAAACAAACTTTCCGTCCGGTTTTATGAGTGACTCACCTCCAGAAGAGTCGTCCCGGCCGTAGGAAGAGGAGATCTGCTAGTCCGGGGCCGCGGAGGACTGTAGGTCTGCGCCGAGGAGGGCCGATGGTGGCCGAAGGTGGCCGAAGACGAGGTCCACACGTCTACTCGCGCGGCGGTCCGGGAGAGAAGTGCGGGGCGCGGGGCGCAGAGGCGCAGCGGCCGCCCTTATCGATTCCGAGGGGAGGATTTCCCGCGACTTTTTCCACTTTTGCCCCCTCCCCCGCGCGGGGCGGCGCTGCGAAAGAAGGGGTTGAGACGCCCCAATCGCCTCGCCCTACCTGCGACGCGGCCGCTCGCTCGGCCTTCTTGTTGCCGATATTAATCGACTCTTTCTCCGGCGAACATTGTTTTATCAACTATTCGTTTGTAAAAATATTTTGAAACGGGTGCACGTATCGTTCGTATGTGGCATTTTAAACGTTTTTGAAGAATTTAGGTCGGTCGTTTCGTTGTTTTGTAGTTCACAGGACGGTGAAATGTCGAAAAATTAAAATATCCTGCATTTTGGCGATGCCATTCCGATAGATATTGCATATAAAGTAGTTTACAGAAAAACGAATGGAGGAAACCCAGTAAATGTATTGTTCTTAGCAAAAAAAAACAAAAAAAAACAAAAAAAAAACAATCCACCGCCCTATGTATAAGCTTTCATTTCGCAAAAAAAGGATATTTCTTACTACTCATTGAACCATCAAAGGGGTTTCAATAGGACTGGTAAACATGATATTTTAAATCTGACAGGTCTAGTACAGTAGCTACTGAATGTAGTTCTTTTTTTAACTGCATGTCATGGTTTTGTACTGAGGTAACTGTTCATAAAACAATTTTAACTGTTTCAATTCTAAGGAGGCATTCAATTTCTTGACTGTAATATGCCAGAGTATCCGTGTGATATTTTCACTTTATCCAGCGCCACAAGGATAGTCAGTATCAAGATTAGAAGATTGCGCCACAATCAACCTTCACTTATCTGTCATTCATACTTTAAAAATACCTATCTGGGTGGTTCGCAATTTCAAGTAATTTACAATGTGTAATGTATCATCAGAGACAGCCTAGCCTGTATCTTCAAGTACAGAACGGGAGGCTAAGACGCCTTACACAGCAGCAGATGCATCTCGCAGTACCGTGTACCCATTTTGCCGCTTGCGCCGTCGTCCAATCTCAGGCATGTTGGCTAGCTATCCGATGCTGAATATTGAATATAAATATAAATCAAAACTGCTCGGTGTGGGTGTGCATGTAATAAGGAAAGTGGACTTTGCAATTAAAAGTTTATTCTGTATTGGTTTTAATTTTGTATTTTGAATGGTCATAATTTATTTTTAGCTTTTTAGGTCTAATATGTTAACTTTAAATTTACAAGACTTCGATATTTGACAGCAAGACCTAAATGCACCCTTATTCTTATTAAATAAAAAACTGAAAGCTAAACAGATTTAAATCTTCAACACTTTATTCTGAATTTAGATATTTTAAGGTTGTTTCTTAATTAAAGAATTTATCGAACCATTTTTAACCACATAATTTTTAAATAGCTAAATGAATTAATCGTTAAAGCTTGTCCCTGAATTTTTCTCGAGACGCAACAGCTTTATTAGGGCCTAAAATATTAATTTTTTCGACATGACAAAGATTATTAAATATTTCCTATAATTCATCTGTAAAAGTATATTGCATACATCCAAAACACACAAAATATTTTTCAAACAGTTTTCATCTATAATGTATGATTTTCTACCCTTCTGAAACACACACAAATCAAACCTACCGCACTATAACCTGCCCCACATTTAATTTACCACCACCCAACAAAACCAACAACACAACCCCGACACACACCCAACCGCACAATCTGAAGATCTCAGTTATCAGATAATCCAGAGGGAGTGCGGTATAACAGAAGCCGAGCTTAGCACCAGGTTAATAAAACAGGCCGGAGCTCCCGGAATTAAAAGGATTTGGGAAGAAAATATCAGAGTGGGGCGGAGTGGCGTGGAAGGGTTGGCTTCATCGGGGCCTAAGCCTCTTAATAGATTCGGCTAAGTCGGGATTTCCATCTTTCGGATAGAGGGAGTTCAATCCGGTAGACCAACAAGGATGTCGCCAGTGGCCTGGGAGGGTGCGGAGGGTCCGTAGAGGGGGGGGGGGGGTAAAGGAAAACTAAAATCTTGTCAACGCACTTAACAATAAAGTATAGTATATAATATCTTGGGATCTAAATGAGGTGGTATTGGAAGGAGGTTTAGGATAAAAACCAATGATAAAAGAATAATAGATAAAATAACCTTGTTACGTTAAGGGAGGTGTTATGGGGAGGGGTTAAGAAAAACGAAATATATGAACCCACTTATTGAAGTATAGAAGAGAATGTAATCTTGAAATCTTAAAGGATGGGATTGGAGGGGCGGGGTTAAAGAAAAATTTAAAACATCAACGACTTGTCAAAGTAAAATATGTTAGAATACCCTGGGGACCTTAAGAAACTTTTAAGAAATCATGCTCTTCAGAAACCTTATTTTAAGAAGAGGTAAATACTACATAAAAATGTTATAGATTTTACTCTTTCTTCATCAAACGTAATACTAGTCATTTACCTTGCGAACAATTTCCCTTCAAAGAATCTGACGCTTTAATTTTATTGCATTTCATGTTGTTTACTATTTAAATAAATGTTGGACCAACATGGTTATCATTGGATTAATGGGACAATCGGGTTTAAAATTTAAAAGGTGTCAGTCAATTTTAAAAGGAAAATCTACAAGTTATTCTGACTGATGACATAAAATTTATGACAAAATAAATCTATGTAACAAAATACATTACAAAAACCTTATTAATGTAATATTTTTACCAAAATATTACAAAAGAAGTAAAATAACTGTAGTAAATCTAAAATTAGTTGGTTAAGAATTACATCAAGCTATGTGTTGAAGCTTCGTCGTGTTAAGTTAAATTGTAAAATTAATTTTCAGTATTAATAGTGAGAGTTTTATCTTCCTCAAATCAAAACTTACCAACGTTTAATTGTAGTAGACTGCGCTTAAAAAACAAGACTAAAAATAAAGAACCCTTTGAAATTGTACCAAAAGATCTTTGTCGGCCTTTAAATATTTCTGGTAATTATTGCCAAGGAAGTTTCGTTACCCCTTCCTTCTCTCTAAATTGTACCGACACAATGTTTTTTGTTTTGTTGAAGTGAAACAAAATACTTTTTAAAATGATTCACCATTATTATTTACGTCTCATTAAACAGAAATATGTTATGTGAGGATAATTCTTTCTTAGTTAGCACCAGCTTAGACGGACTAAATTTTTAAAAATTGAGTTCTAAGTGTCTAGAATTGTCTTTTTTGACTTGTTTTCTACAGGTTGAATATACAAATACAGTAGAAATTGTCCATACATATGTTTTATCGCTCGTGCAGATAAACCCGGGCAGCTGGTTCAAAAAAACATCCGATAAGCGTGAAGAGTGCGTGGAGGTATTTTTCTGAGTTTTATAAAATACAACTTCACAATCTACTTCAAAATCCTTTTCGGTTAAGTATTGGCGCTAAAAAATGTGAAGTCAGATTATGATTTAAGAGGCAGTATTTTACCCGATTGATTTTTAAATTCCAAACATATGTTCAGCAAATTTATCCCAAATCCCGATGATTTCGACGTTGAAATAAAGAATTTACTGCACAATATATTACACCTACAACGTAACATCACGTTGACAAGTCCAAACGAACCTTTTCTCTAACCATTTCAAAATTAAAACAAAAAAGATCGCGAGCGGTGAGGTGTGAGATGTTACGGTTTTGGTGGCAGGAGAGGGAGTGCTGCCCAGATCTAGCTGCCTCTCCTTATATCTCACCCACCCCCCAGCGCCCGCCGCCCACCAAACTTTGCCCCGTCTCTCTCTAACACAAAATAAAAAAGTTTGCCAGTTTCGCATCCACCCTCCACCCCCTCCCGCGCCCGCCCTCTGGTTCCACCGCCCTGCGAACTTTTCCCCTTTCTTTCGTTTGCTTAGAAACGGTGTAATTGAAAAATAAGTATATAGGTTATGTGGGCACGGTCGATCGATAGGGGCTGTAGAGTGGATATCACTCTAAGGGCTCAGATAGTTTGTCTGAGAAATGTTTTTAACGGACTTTTTAGGGGGTCTCTTTTAGACAGGCTACCTGAGACAGCATACATGAAACTAGGGTTTTATAATATTTTTACGTAGATTAACTTTTTTTTTCTCCTTTTGGTAATTTGTGTACTAGGCTTGAAATCGGTGATGGGTTAGGGCAATCAATCATTAACAGCACTGACTTCCCTGATACCCGGTTTAATAAAAGGTGATAATCTTATTGTAATAACAAACCATTGAAATATGATTTCCTAGTGAATTCTGAATTTATCATCAGATTTAGGGTAAAATTAAAGGGGTTAATGTATAGTTTTACCAAATTTCCTCAGAATTTACGTTTCAAAGGGTCTTACGTTCTACAGTCATTAAAAGCTTGAGTCAATACAATTCATATGAAGAATAAAATATGTTTGCATTGACTGCTGCTGTTTGAAAGCGAAGCTGCAGCAGAACTATAATAATTATATTTGATAAATAACTTATTAATAACAAAACCAGTTTTTATGATAATGGTATTAATTATATGTTTTAGAATGCCAAAAAAATATATTATCAAATCCTACAACTTAAACCGTAGATAATGCAAAAAGTTTTATGTTTTTAAAATGAAAATGACTTTATTTTCACATGCATGTTTAGCTAAACCTGTTAAACCAAACATTGACTTTGCGAATATGTGTTCACCACCTCGGAATTAAAGTAGAAATGTTATATTTTCAGCTTAATGACCACAGCCATATAATATATGGTTGATGCACAACAAACCATATAACCTAAGGAAAAAAAGCTTTATAAAAAAATCCGCAAATTTGGTTTTAACAATCGAAATACCTTCAAATTTCCAAAATAAGAAACAAATAGCTATAAAAAGAAATAGCCCAATTAAAAACGTGTGTACACCGCTTATTGGATTAACCTTCCCGCATCGGTCTCTAGTTTAAAATGCCTGATTTCATTTATTTAAATTATTTATTTGATTGCTACCGTAATTGTTGATTACGGACAGTTGTTACTACCATATAACTGATTAGCAAATACTTGGTGATTAATGTTGGCAGTAATAGTTAGTGGCCAACCATCAATGTCATCAATGATTGTTTGTACTCTCTCGATTAAGGTGTGTATGACTTGCAGCACCTAGTAGCCACTATCAAGAGCCGTGTTTGAGTGGTGTATGATGACTTGCAGCACCTAGTAGCCACTATCAAGAGCCGTGTTTGAGTGGTGTATGATGAGTAGCAGCACCTAGTAGCCACTATCAAGAGCCCTGTTTGAGTGGTGTATGATGAGTAGCAGCACCTAGTAGCCACTATCAATAGCCGTGTTTGAGTAGTATATGATTAGTAGCAGCGCCTAGTAGCCACTATCAAGAGCCGTGTGTGAGTAGTGTATGATGAGTAGCAGTGTCAAGCAGCCACTATCAAGAGCCATGTTTGAGTGGTGTATGTTCAGTAGCAGCGCCTAGTAGCCACTATCAAGAGCCGTGTTTGAGTAGTGTATGATGAGTAGCAGCGCCTAACTACACGTGAAGCGGGTTTGTTTGCCTTGCAAGGGTGAGGGGAGTTGTCAAAAACTCTCCCCTCGCCCTCACGATCACATCTCATGATCGGACCCTTACTTCTTACTTAGCTGTAACCGACTTTGCATTCGCACATTACAATCCAAGAATTAAAGAACAAAATTTCCAACGAGTCCTAACTCTTAAGATTGTTAACAGCAAATGTTTTTGCAGTGCGTTTTCAGTTTTTCTAGATATTTTCTGAACACTGTTAGACGTCTGATGAATAAAAATATTTAAAGGATGTTAATATACTTTAATAAACATTCGAAACTTTCGGACTTAAGATTCTATCGGCATTTGTAATTTAAAAGTTACATTGCCTAAAATGACGATTTAAAAATATATAAGTTTAATAGCATAAGAAAATTTAAAGTTAATCTCAAACTAACTAGGAGTACGCTCCTATGTGGCGTATACGTCGAACGAAGGGCAGTAAAATGAAATGAAGGCTGTTAACTAAAAAAATAAATAGTTAAACGTATATTTAACCACTCATTTATAGATTAAAATAATCTTCGAGGTATAAATATGATGTAGTCCAAATTCCACGAATTTTCATCAAACAGTAAAAGAGGAGTTCATTCACAAAGAGTGATTTTCAAGTCCAGTATAGCTCACTTTGTTCGAATTCGTTCGAATTATTTTTCCTTTTTTTGGGGGGGGGTTTGTTACATGTAGGGAATTTCTCCAATGGAGTTAACATGAACATGCTCATGAAAACGTAGCACAAATTATTTTATAGAAAACCCAAGTATTATAAATTAAAATATGGAGAAGCTAACACAAATCTTCTACCTTACAATAGTATGGAGTTTTAAGGCATTATACGTGTTATTTTTTTTAAAAGAGCAATACCTTTTATTATCTTTAAACTAGCATATGTTTACAATCACATCCAACCGTTGTTAGTTTCGGCATATAAACCAGTCTAGTGGGTAGCTGCAAGTCCATAAAGCAGGGATGTAAACAGCAATCACAGTTTAGCTCGGTATATGACTGCCGTAAATCCAGCGCGAGTCTTGCCTCAGTAAACAAGGACCTTGCTGCGATGAGACGTTCGGATCATCGTATACTTTTTATTATAGAATTATTTTAATCGGATTATTATTTATTTTACTAAATTTACTTATGAATATAATTAAATTATTTAAATTATTTATTATAATTATTTTATGTTTAAATTTATTTGTAAATATAACCAATATGTTTATTTAATTAAATAAATTACTATGTTTTTATTTTAGTTTATTAATTTAGTTAGTTTAGTTTATTAATCATATTTTTGATATTTTTTCATTAGACTAAGGACTTTGTGCTGCTTTATTTTTAGAGAGGCTGACTTTTACATAAAAATATATTTACAAGTTTTAGTGTCACTTTTAGTTTTTGCTTTTAACCAATACAAAACCTCTAGCTTACCAACACATATTATTCGAACGGAATGTTTTGTTAACAGTTTGATAGTACTGTATGAAGAAAATCAAATATATATAATAACTAAATTTGTAATAATAAAGGTTAAGTTTGTTTTTAATAAATATTGATTATGTGTGTTTTGTAAACAGTTTAACAGCTGCTGTAAGAATACAAATTTAAATATAATAACTGAAACTCTGATAGTAAATGAAAGTTTTTTTCTTAAATATTAAATTAAAGATTTATTAAATTTTAAATAATTTTGGATCGGGGATAAAATACAATAACTACGATTACAACCCCCTTATAATCAATTATTTATTATAAATCCAATTTATATATATTAAAAATTAAATAACTTATTGATCAACATATTCCAAATAAAAATACAAAATGAACAAATATTTTTTTTTAAATATTTTACAAAATTTAGTTTAAAGAACAGATACACTCCACTACATGTCTTTCTTAGAATAACCTCTACATGCAAATTGTAAAAACATAAAATAAAACCTCTCTATTTTTTAAATCCATATAAAAAAACATCAAACCCACAAAACTCTGGAACAAATCGTCCAAAAAACATCACCCTACAACACGTGGGCGTTCAATAACGGAGAAACGAGAACCCGAAAACGCAATCTCTTGCGGACCCTCCTCACTCTTCATTAGAGCGATAAGAGATTTAAATAATACATCCAAGGTGACCACTCACACGACTTGTGTTTTAACCCACGGGGGTCACTGAGATGTCCAGCGGTGGGGGGGGGGGTGAGTGGGAGTGGGGGGGGGGGACAAGCGTTCGCACTCCGTCATATCTGTCTGTCGATGTGATAGTTACGTCCCTTGAGATGACTTTGGACCCTGAGCCCTGTGTTGAACTGGAGGAATCACCCGTTTTTTGTGAGAAGAGTTTTTTTGCCGGATAAGTTCTTGTTGGAAATTGCGGTCTGAAGAAGTCTTGTATAAGGCTGCCCAATTAGCCGACTTTCTGTAAAATAATGTTTGATAACGTAAAAAATCCAATTGGATTAAGGGATGTTTTTTCATACGAACACAACATGCGTAAATCTAAGTGTGGCCGTGTGGCGCTATGTTGGGCGGGGTGATCAAAGGACTGAATAATTTTATATCTTAGAATAGATTTGAAAAAAACGTATAGTTTTGTAAAAGCTTAACTATTCAGAAAAATTATTTCGTCATGGTTGAAAAAAAGAGAATTTTTCCAAATATGTTAAAGAAATTCTCATTTAAAAACATTTACTTATTTAACGGGAACAGCTATAAATTCTTTGGCAAATAATTCATGTTTACCAGAATTAAAATGTAAACAGTATAATTCAACTTATTCCGTTTGATAAATTTCAATTTATTTCGAATGAATGCGTTCACGCGGTATGGAAATATTCTAACAAACTCATCAAGCTAACAAAAACATAAACACGGGCTTTTCTCCGTAAAAAACCGAAACCCTTAATCAGTGGCACATTATGTAATTAAGCGAGACCACAATATATCAAGAAGACGGTGTTATCCTTGAGGTAAAATAATAACCCCCTCCCCCCACCTACATTACCCCCCCCCCCTTCTGAGGAAGCGCTCTCGGCCTCTTCATTGTATCATCAGTAAACAAAGCAATCTTGTTTTTACTACCGCTTTATTCTCCTTTAATAACCGAGGCTCCGATGTACGTTACGTCACGGTGGTGCTACGTCACCCCCCCCCCCCCTGAGGTAGAGCTCACAGGTTATAACTCGGCCTTATCCCGCCTTTGCATTATGTATGACTTGTGACTTCTGGCGATGTCCTCCCTTCTGATTCTCATTGTTAGTTTTCACTTTGGAATTTTGTCCGTCTTCATATGTCATCTTAACATGAGTGAGACGGGTGGATTTTCAGGTGTTTGGTTTCAACACCGACATTATTATATTATTTTTGTTTGTGAAGCAACATTGATTTGCGTATAGGTGTTACCGTTGTATTAGTGGTATTACAGATTGTCTGGATTGATAAATGGATAAGACTGAAAGTTTTACATAAACAGAGTGATTTTAGAAAATTGTAATTTGTTCTGCGAATAATTGAGTGTATTTGTTCATAAAGCTAGTTAAAAAAAGGGTTCAAACTTTTCCCACCAAAATGATAAACAATAATTTATGTTATCTCTCAGACATATCATTTATTATATTTATTTAATAATCATAACCAATTTCACAAGACTTCGTGTAGTGTTATCTATTCTAAATACGACTAAACCCTGGAAAACAGTAAAAAATAAAACTACAGATTGTATTTAATTTATATATATTACTAGCGTTACCCGGCGCGCGTTGCTGCGCCCATGATAATTAAATATTTAAATAATCCCGATTTTCAATATCCTGATCTCTAGTATAATCATATGTTTTTTTGTAAACAAACCAAAAGCTCATTTGAATAACATGGTATCTTTAGGAGCCCGTGGGGCAGATCCCTGTGGATGGATTTACACCAAACTTGACAAAAACCATCCTGGGAACATGGTAAACAATCCCTGCAAATTTCATAAAAATCCGTTGGGCGGTTTGGGCGTCTATAGGGACCATACCCACACACACACACACACACACACACACACACATACTTCCTCTTTTATAGATATAGATAGATAGATAGATTAAAAAAACTATAGTTAGCAATGCAGAAAAAAACACTTATAACCGCAAAAGTTTAATGTTAAATATTCTTTTAATAGATTGAGTCAGAAATATGTTTTCACCGTTAGTTTAAGTCAAGAGCCTAGAAAACAAAACTCCGGCCCTAGTTGGACACAACGCATTCGAACGTTAAACCATTAATCTTTTCTAATGGTTTGCACAAAGGAAATAACATTGTTGACGGTCACAGTTCAAAATGGGCCTACCCTTTCGGTAATCAACTAGAGGAAAACATGAGTTTTCTTGTTGAGATCCTTAGCAGCAATCTGCTGTACTTAGAATATTATGGCTTTACTTTTTGAACCGTTAACGCTTCTTAATTTATTTTACGTTTGTTTTCTTGAGGTAAATCTGTTAAATTTAACTGTATGATTTTAATAGCATATTTCGCATTAAGGGCCGAAAATCATGTTTTGCAGGCTCGAGATCGTGTTTCAAAATCGAGACGAAGTCGAGAATTTCAAACGATCGAGGGCTGCAAACCCTTTTGGCCGAGGTGCGAACGCTTTTTTTAACTACAACACACAATGAAATCACCATATTACATTAAAAATCTGATTATATATCTGACACACTTGAAAAAAAAACTTAGAGGTTATGAGAGAAAATACAATTTCGTTATCATGGTTTTTAACAAACATAGCTATGAAAATCATATGATCGCAACTATCCTGCCTTTGGAACCTATTGAAAGCAGTAAAACTATGTCACGTCTTTTCAAGCAAATAAAAGATCAGCTGACTTACGGCCCTATGTTTATCAGGGTTTCTTACCTTATTTTTAATGTTAATTGTAAGAAAGGCCAAAAGACCCCAACTTTGCCCGAATAATTAAACGATTTTTAATTTCACTTACACTTATACTTTCATTTCAACTATAGATAACACATTCATACTCGTAGATCAAAGAAATTCAGTACTAACAAATTATGTTAGACGTAACTTAAACAATTGGAATGGTATGGCAACTGACATAGCATGTATGTGAGGATTTTAAAGAAACAAGTATTTTGGGGCACACTTTGGACCACTAGAAATTTATCAAAATAAAAACTATACGTTCAATTAATCATTTTAAGTTTATATAGGCAATACAAAAGTAGCACATTTCAAATCAAGAGGTGCTCAAATCGCCGTGTTCCGAAGATAAAGTAAATCCAAGAATTGGCAATATTTCATAATGGACAACTAATAGAAAGGGGGTTGCACCTACTTCCTTGAATTGGTCCAATAAATCAAGAAGAGAGCGAAGGTTGGGGGATGTGACGCTCGAATTGGGCCAAATATCACTTCTCTGAGAAATAGCTTACTAGTGACCAGGAGAAAACTGAATTAGAATTAAAAATTATTCTTAATGTATGAAATATTTCTCAACAAATAACGTTATCAAACTTATAAACCTGGCGGAAAATTATTAGGTTAAATATGAATTCCTGAAAATATATGAATGTCTTTAAATAGTAAATAATTGAAAAGGTAAAAATATTGATTAAAAGATTGACTGTAAATAAATGTTAACCTTCTATTGAACCGTAAAATCTTGAAATTGAATATTGGAAGAGTTGTTGATCACAGGAGACTTTACACAAATCAATGCTAATAATTATTATCTAAATGAGTTGTATTAGAATTCAACTCATAAATAAAACAAAAAACTAAGAAATAAAAAAACAAAGGCTTTAATAATTGACCCCAGCCTCCCCCCGAATAAAAATTAAAAGACCCACGGACAAGTAACAAGTAATGGAGGCTCTTACCAGAAATCTCAACATTTTGATAATTTTAAGAGCCCCTTCCGGGCTGGCCATGAATTATTTGAGTGAAGGGGTTTTAAGGGGCGCGGCTGGCGCGATAATTAAGGCGAGATTACCCCCGGGGCGAGCTAAGGGTTGTTGCAGCGGGGGGGGGGGCTTGGGCGCCGGAGGGGGGGGAGTCTTGAGACGCGGCCGAGACAAATTGCCGGATAATCGAGGTTGTCCCTCGCTTCGACACCGACATCTGCATCTGGTGAATAGCGTCTGTGGCGCTGGTCCTTCACTCCCTGAGGTGGTCAGGCCTGAGTGATAACCCCCCACTCCCCCCCCTCTGAGGTGGTCAACGTCTGGAGTGATTTTGGGGAAAGGGGGGAAATGTTTATAGAAAATAGCCGAAATTCAAAGTAAGCATAGATTGCACTCTAGTTTGTTACTTGGATGTTTTTAGTTTAAGGCGAGTCATTAAGTAACGTATACAAAAAAGTGAGTAAATGAGTAAATACACGCACTAATCTTGTGCATGAGAACAAAAAAGTAAAAAAAAAGTAGATATTCAACATTTACATGTACAAATGCTGATAGTAATAGGATGAAACAAAAATGTGTTCCGTTAAAAGTAAATGTCACTGCAAAGACTTACGATTACAATATCATTAACCTCATGATAACAATACCTAAGACTACAATAACTTACGATACAAATGCCTTTTACAACAATTACTTACAATAGCAGCACACTGCAACAACAATACCTCACGATAGCAATAATATACAACGACACTATCTTACGATAACGATACCTACGACAACACTTAACGATGATATTGTCTTTGACAACAATAACTTAAAATGGCAGTACTCTACGACAACAATACCCTACAAGAGCAATACCCTACGATAACATTACCTTACGAAATCAATATCTTAAGATATGTATGCATACCTTATGCTAGCAATATTTTACAATAGCAATACTTTACAACAGTAATACCTTACGACAATAGCCTACAGAAACTGTACCTTACGATAGTAATACCCTCCAACAACATTAAAATACTGCAGCAGTACCCAGCAACAACAATACCTTACATTAACTATACCACACGACAACACTATCGTACGTTGACGATACCATAAGACAATAATACCTTGCATTTACAATACCCTACGACAATAATTCCTTACGTCAACAATACCCTACGACAACAATACCTTACGTTGACAATACAATACGACAACAATACCTTACCTTCACAATACCATACGACAACAACACTTTACGTTGACAATACCATACGACAACAATACCTTGCATTTACAATACCCTACGACAATAATACCTTACGTTAACAATACCATACGTCAACAATACCTTACGTTGACGATACCATAAGACAATAATACCTTGCATTTACAATACCCTACCACAATAATTCCTTACGTCAACAATACCCTACGACAACAATACCTTACGTTAGCAATACAATACGACAACAATACCTTACGTTGACAATACGACAACAATACCTTACATTGACGATACCCTACGACAACAATACCTTACGTTGGCAATACCCTATGACAACAATACCTTACGTTAACGATACCATACGTCAACAATACCTTACGTTGACGATACCATAAGACAATAATACCTTGCATTTACAATACCCTACCACAATAATTCCTTACGTCAACAATACCCTACGACAACAATACCTTACGTTAGCAATACAATACGACAACAATACCTTACGTTGACAATACCATACGTCAACAATACCTTGCATTTACAATACCCTACGACAATAATACCTTACGTCAACAATACCCTACAACAACAATACCTTACGTTAACAATACCATACGACAACAATACCTTGCATTTACAATACCCTACGACAATAATACCCTACGACAATAATACCTTACGTCAACAATACCCTACAACAACAATACCTTTCGTTAACAATACCATACGACAACAATACCTTACGTTGACAATACGACAAAAATACCTTGCATTGACAATACCCTACGACAACAATACCTTGCATTGACAATACCCTACAACAATAATACCTTACGTCAACAATACCCTACAACAACAATACCTTACGTTAACAATACCATACGACAACAATATCTTACGTTGACAATAACATACGACAACAATACCTTGCATTAACAATACCCTACGACAATAATACCTTACGTCAACAATACCCTACAACAACAATACCTTACGTCAACAATACCCTACAACAACAATACCTTACGTTAACAATACCATACGACAACAATACCTTAAGTTGACAATACGACAACAATACCTTACATTGACAATACCCTACGACAACAATACCTTACGTTGACAATACCCTACGACAACAATACCTTACGTTAAAAATAACCATACGACAACAATACCTTACGTTAACAATACCCTACGTTAACAATACCCTACATCAATAATACCTTACGTTAACAATACCATACGCCAACGGTCCTACTCTCACGACTCCTGCCACTCCGTCGCCGGCTCCATTACTCCTGTTAATCGCGTTACTTTTAACTAAATTGCGGCTACTTTTATTCTCCAAGTCATCTGGACTTACGGTAATCCAATGACCTCCCCCCTAAATGTTTCCTTTACCCTTTCGTAGCCCCGAATAATCCAATCTCAAGGAAAAAGCAGAGAGGACCTTTGAGGTGATTACGCTCGACGCTCGTCAGGTCTTCGCTTTAAATTAGCCCTCGGTAAGCCAATTATTTGCCCCACCGGAGTGGCAACGGAATTTGGGTTTCTTAGTTCATGCGGGGAGAAGAAGGAGAAGGCATGTAGGATAACATATAGCTGTGTGATTACTGGAAACGAGGATTAAACTATATTGTTGTTTTTAAAGTTTTTTTTTATTTTTATTTTACCTAGTTGTACTTGTTGTTTTTGTAAACATCCTTATACTATTTTATTTGTAATATTTCAAGTATAAACACTGAAATAATCAATGGGAAGTAAGTTTTGAAAGCTTGATCTAAATTTACTATTACTCTGTTTTATCTCTGTCTTGATTTGCGCATTCAATAAGAATTAAGATGAATGACACCTGTTCTATGAGTTAATCTTATTTCTAGACTAATTAACAATAACAGCTTAATTAAAACCTTTGGACCTATATCAGATTTTTACTAAAACTATAAAATACAAATAAAATTTAATTAGTTAAAGAAATGTATATTTACATATAATATATACAGAAAATAAATTAGAAAACCAACTTTTTTAAAATAGTAGAATCAATTAAATTGAGAGGCTGTGTTATTGGAACATACTTTATGTTAGTTAAACCTCGGTTAAACGTTTGTGGATTTAATTTTATCGAAAATTCCAGGGTATCGCCATAAAAAATATTACTTTAACAATTATCGCCAGTTTAAAAGTGTAAAATTAAAGTCTATAGCTGCGATGTCACTAAGCTGACCAAAGCTCTTATGAACAATGTTTGTACGCGTAATTTGGTTGTTCAGGTAAAATTTATTTTTCCTTTCACAGATATAATAAGTCTTATGGAATCTAGTTGAAGCATCATTGGTGTTGAGATGATAAGCAGAGTGAGTGAGGGGAGCTTTTATATGAAACAAATACGTTTCACAATGTCTATTCAATCCTACCGCCTCTATCCAAAAGGATTAGCCGCCGATATCTTAAATCTCAACTTATAGTCACATGGTTCATTATTATAATGTTAGGGCCATTAACAAAATCCTAGTTAAAACCATAATCAAGGTAATCTAGATTAAATATATTTTAAAATGAAATCAGCTGATTGAGATCATTGTTATAATTTGATTTAAACTGTATTTGTATGAACTTTGAGGTAAACTTAAGATTAACAAAATTATAGTTTAAACCGGAATGGTGCAAATGGCCCTTATAATTTTTTTATATTTTTTTAATCACATAATGTACTTCTTAAATTATTTCTTTCTTTTTGCTTATTCTAATTAACATACAGTTCATTTCCAGAGTCATTATGACATTTGATAGCTTTTAACATGCAAATTTGTATCTATGACACTAACGTAATTTTATCGTTAATGTGATTCCTAGAAGATATAGTTATTGTGGGTTCAAGGTACTCGAAAATAGTATGCAAAAGTTATTGTTGCACCTTTTTCAACAGTTTATCTTGGTAAATTTTGTATTTAAAGTGCTGCCTCTCCACTGTCACAAGTCTTGTCCACCCTCCCCTCCACCCTCCCATCTTGACTGACCAAAGACTCTAATCTTGAGCCGTCAACACAAACACCCCGACGTGTCCGCAACACAAACAACCTGATGACGCGGCGAGGCTATCACTGGACACCAGGCCTTATTAATAGACTGAGCATACTGATTAACACGTCACAACGGCCAAAAATGCCGGAGAGATATGGCACGTTAATAGGGGCCTGATTAATGGACCAAACACCGTTCGGGAACGTGTCCGGCCCTAAATATCCGGTCCGGCTATCCATCATGTCCGGTGTGTGTGTGTGTGTGTGTGTGTGTGTGTGTGTGTGTGTGTGTGTGTGTGTGTGTGTGTGTGTGTGTGTGTGTGTGTGTGTGTGTGTGTGTGTGTGTGTGTGATGTGAGGAGGGACCACGTCTCCAACATTTATCAGGGACATGTCTTGACGCCGGGACACATCGTACAACGTGTCACTGTATCATGTTTTGTATCTGACATTTGTAAGTACGAGTGAAGTAGTTCTTTCGGTGCCATTAAAAAACATTTTCGGCTTCAGATCATTTTGGGGAAAAAGCAATGATGTAAGCAAAATATGAAACGCGGTAAGATAAATTATAGAATGACCTAGTTTTCAATAAAATCTTTTTAATTTTTTTCATTGATTTACAAACCACATTTTTAACAAAAAAAGTTGTAACTAGGTATAGTATATTACAAAAATAAACAGTTGTTAACGTATAACCATTTACTACAGTAAAATTTATGATGATTTATTTTATTAAGAAGAAATAGCTTAGTCGAAATTGTGACGATTTAATGAGGAATTTCAAGTAAAATCTTTTATCTCACTAATATTTCAAACTGCCAATTATAATGGATGTCACGAAATTGCAACGTTCAAAAATTCAAAACAGCTAGCTTTTTCCCGTGGAATCATATGGGTAAATGTCCAGCTGATTTAGTTTTGAGAATCGCGATTTGGTGACGTCTGTATTCAACAATGTATGGACTTATTAACATTGCAATGAATCTCCCACAGTAAACACAGATAAGCTCAATTTAGATTTGTAAACACAGATAAGCTCAATAGCTCAATTTAGATTTGTACTCAAACGATAAAACCAAATAATGATGTTTTGATTTTAGCGGACTTTTCCCATCAACGTATAAAAATCAAGTTTCACGTCTTGTTGTTCTGCATCTGCCTTTGCTCTAATCTGTTTTGGTGTAGATGTGTTCTGATCTGATAGGTGATATTTGAGGTTACTTTGTTACATAGAGTGTTCTGGTTTTGTTTTCAGCTTAAGTGTGTTAGACAGCTTTTATATATCTCCGTTTTAGGTATGTGTTTTGTCCAGGTCCTCCTGGCTATGTGTTACTAAACATTTTATGTTCTAGGTAATTTCCAACTGAATACAGGATAAGATTCCAGATCTCGAAACTTAGTGAAACCTTTTTTTTACTAATCAATGATGGCAAATGCCAATAAAAATCCAAATTAAAACATCATTTATCTCACCATCATCAACAATGAATTTCAAACCAACAAAATAATTACGTAAGCATTGTTTTCCAACCAAGTGACCAATCAATAACCAATCATCCAACTTTTTGTCTTTAACGATTCCCTTTATGACAATGAAACACTCGACTGTCCACAAAATAATTTTTCCCAAAGTCAATTCAAACCTACACTTACCCAATCCCTAACACCTCCTCTCCACTTCCAGCCCTCTCAGTCAAGTCCTTGCTCCAGCCTGAAGTAGTGGTCGAGTCAAATCACATGACTCCGTCCGCCCATAAGACTAATGTTAATTTCAACATCGGACACACAGACAGCCAGCGCCACAACATTCACCTCGACCTGTAACCCTCTCGCTGTTACCCCCTTGGGCAGGGAAGAAGATCCTCCCTCCGAACCCTTCCTGTCAGTCAGGAGCCAGGACTTTATGAAAAATTATTTTGTGGACAGTCGAGTGTTTCATTGGCATAAAGGAAATCGTTAAAGATAAAAAGTTGGATGGGTTGGTTAATGGTTAGCTGCTTGGTTGGAAAACAAAATTATGTTTTGATTCAGATTTTTGCAGATTCAGATTTTTTTGGTAAAAATGTTTCATGACGATTCCGAATCTGGATTCTGATCCTGTCTTCAGTTGGAAATAAACTATAACATAAAATGGTTATAACACATCGCCAGGAGGACCTGGACAAAACACATAGCTGAGACAGAGAGGTGTAAAAGCAGTCTAACATAGTTAAGCTGAAAACTTTGCAAGAAAATACTAGAAATCGAAAATTTCACCAATCGGATCAGGACACATCCACGCCCAATCAGAGTAGAGCAAAAACAGTCGACATGAAACTTGTATTTTACTCCATTTTTATAAATTTAAAGGTTTAAAAAGTAATTCATGAATGTCTAAAAACTTTACAAATGCATACAAAAATTAATTAACTATAATTAATTTAGAAAAAACAACTAGATTAATAAGTATCTCCAAAAGAAATGTTTCAAAATTGTTCCTTTCAGGAAAGTAACAGCGTAGACAAATCGCCGCAAGACCGAGAGCCATCAAAACACCATAGATCATTGCGGGTCATTAGTCGATCCCGGGCTAAAGAGTGTCGGCTGTTAATAACACGTGATGAATGGCGGGACCAGCGACAGCGATCTCCGGGAATGCGACTGGGACCCTTCCCGGCTCCTGACTGACAGGAAGGGTTCCCTTCCCGGCTCCTGACTGACAGGAAGGGTTCCCTTCCCGGCTCCTGACTGACAGGTAGGGTTCCCTTCCTGGCTCCTGACTGACAGAAAGGGTTCCCTTCCTGGCTCCTGACTGACAGAAAGGGTTCCCTTCCTGGCTCCTGACTGACAGGAAGGGTTCCCTTCCCGGCTCCTGACTGACAGGTAGGGTTCCCTTCCTGGCTCCTGACTGACAGAAAGGGTTCCCTTCCCGGCTCCTGACTGACAGAAAGGGTTCCCTTCCTGGCTCCTGACTGACAGAAAGGGTTCCCTTCCTGGCTCCTGACTGACAAAAAGGGTTCCCTTCCTGGCTCCTGACTGACAGAAAGGGTTCCCTTCCTGGCTCCTGACTGACAGGAAGGGTTCCCTTCCCGGCTCCTGACTGACAGGTAGGGTTCCCTTCCTGGCTCCTGACTGACAGAAAGGGTTCCCTTCCTGGCTCCTGACTGACAGAAAGGGTTCCCTTCCTGGCTCCTGACTGACAGGAAGGGTTCCCTTCCTGGCTCCTGACTGACAGAAAGGGTTCCCTTCCTGGCTCCTGACTGACAGGTAGGGTTCCCTTCCTGGCTCCTGACTGACAGAAAGGGTTCCCTTCCTGGCTCCTGACTGACAGAAAGGGTTCCCTTCCTGGCTCCTGACTGACAGGTAGGGTTCCCTTCCTGGCTCCTGACTGACAGAAAGGGTTCCCTTCCTGGCTCCTGACTGACAGAAAGGGTTCCCTTCCTGGCTCCTGACTGACAGAAAGGGTTCCCTTCCTGGCTACTGACTGACAGAAAGGGTTCCCTTCCTGGCTCCTGACTGACAGAAAGGGTTCCCTTCCTGGCTCCTGACTGACAGAAAGGGTTCCCTTCCTGGCTCCTGACTGACAGAAAGGGTTCCCTTCCTGGCTCCTGACTGACAGAAAGGGTTCCCTTCCTGGCTCCTGACTGACAGAAAGGGTTCCCTTCCTGGCTCCTGACTGACAGAAAGGGTTCCCTTCCTGGCTCCTGACTGACAGAAAGGGTTCCCTTCCTGGCTCCTGACTGACAGGAAGGGTTCTCTTCCTGGCTCCTGACTGACAGGAAGGGTTCTCTTTCTGGCTCCTGACTGACAGAAAGGGTTCCCTTCCTGGCTCCTGACAGACAGAAAGGGTTCCCTTCCCGGCTCCTGACTGACAGAAAGGGTTCCCTTCTTGGCTCCTGACTGACAGGAAAGGTTCCTTTCCCGGCTCCTGACTGACAGAAAGGGTTCCCTTCCTGGCTCCTGACTGACAGAAAGGGTTCCCTTCCTGGCTCCTGACTGACAGAAAGGGTTCCCCTCCTGGCTCCTGACTGACAGAAAGGGTTCCCTTCCTGGCTCCTGACTGACAGGAAGGGTTCCCTTCCTGGCTCCTGACTGACAGGAAGGGTTCCTTTCCCGGCTCCTGACTGACAGAAAGGGTTCCCTTCCTGGCTCCTGACTGACAGGAAGGGTTCCCTTCTCGGCTCCTGACTGACAGAAAGGGTTCCCTTCCCGGCTCCTGACTGACAGGAAGGCTTCCCTTCCTGGCTCCTGACTGACAGGAAGGGTTTGGAGGGAGAATCTTCGTCCCTGGCCAAACTGGCAGGAACACCTCCTGACCACCTCCAACCCTCTCAGTCAAGTCCTTGCTCCAGCCTACACTAGTGGTTGACTCAAACTACATGACCCAGCCCACTCACAATTCTAATGTTAATTTCAGCATCGTACTTACAGACAGCTAGCACCACAACATTCACCTCGACCTGTGACCCTCTCGCTGTCTACCCCCTTGGGCAGGGAAGAAGAATTTCCCTCCAAACCCTTCCTGTCAGTCAGGAGCCGGGAAGGGAACCCTTCCTGTCAGTCAGGAGCCAGGAAGGGAACCCTACCTGTCAGTCAGGAGCCGGGAAGGGAACCCTTCCTGTCAGTCAGGAGCCGGGAAGGGAACCCTTCCTGTCAGTCAGGAGCCTGGAAGGGAACCCTTCCTGTCAGTCAGGAGTCAGGAAGGGAACCCTTCCTGTCAGTCAGGAGCCGGGAAGGGAACCCTTCCTGTCAGTCAGGAGCCAGGAAGGGAACCCTTCCTGACAGTCAGGAGCCGGGTAGGGAACCCTTCCTGTCAGTCAGGAGCCGGGAAGGGAACCCTACCTGTCAGTCAGGAGCCGGGAAGGGAACCCTACCTGTCAGTCAGGAGCCGGGAAGGGAACCCTTCCTGTCAGTCAGGAGCCAGGAAGGGAACCCTTCCTGACAGTCAGGAGCCGGGAAGGGAACCCCTCCTGTCAGTCAGGAGCCGGGAAGGGAACCCTTCCTGTCAGTCAGGAGCCGGGAAGGGTCCCAGTCGCATTCCCGGAGATCGCTGTCGCTGGTCGCGCCATTCATCACGTGTTATTAACAGCCGACACTCTTTACCCTGGGATCGACTAATGACCCGCAATGATCTATGGTCTTTTGATGGCTCTCGGTCTTGCGACGATTTGTCTACGCTGTTACTCCCGCGGGAGCAACAGTGTTTTGAAGCATTTCTTTCGGAGATATTTATTAATTTAAATTGATTTTTCTTAAATTCGTTATGGATTTGTAAAGTTTGTTAAGGTATTCATTAATTGCTAGTTAAACCTTCAAACTTGTTTAAGCGAATGGAGTAAAATATAAGGGTTATTAAAGAAGCCTATTCCTTAACCGCTTATTGGTCAGAATCTTAATTTTTTGTGAATGCAAGAAAGTAAGTTTGTTCTGGCTTTGCTGTATAAATATTGCATAGAGTACAAGTAAACGCAGATGGGTTTTAAAATGAAATAACATGACTTAAACTTAGTGATAATCTGAGTAGATTAACTCGAGTTTCGGTACATAGAGTATCATTTTTAAAATCTTCATACAAGAATTTACAAATCCTCAGGTCGTTAATGTTAAAAACTTTCTAAAAAAAGTAAAATATTAAGTTTACAAAACACACACAAAAGCATTGCCGGCCGGCATGAGGACGAATTCCAGACTCAATGAATATAAAATAAGGTAACATACCTTGTACCTTCGTCAATTCAGTGATAATCTGGGTATATTTACTCGACTTTAGGTACATATAGTACCATTTTCAAAATCTTCATATTAAATCAAATTAAGCTAAAATAAAATATATTCAGTAATTTTTATATTAAACTTTTATAATAGAGGTTTCGTATAGTTTATTTTATCCATTTATTTAATTTTGCAATATAATTTTTGTTTAATTCACAATCTCAATTCTACTGTACCAAAAGCTTCATTATAACCCTACTCAACCAACCGTCAATTTTTCAATCTCATCTTCAACTTTTATGGTAGTGATAACAATACCTTTAAACTCCAAACACCTAAAAAGGAGAGAAAACTACTAAATAAATTAAAATACCTCTATTCATGGGCAAAATTGTAAACGAATAGTTATTTATGCATTAGGGACTAAAGTGCAACTTTTTCTTCCTTAGGAAAACTGTTGTCGCCCGATGGAAAAAGCCGAGGGCGACAATTTCCCAAGGGAGAAAAATTACTCCTCCACCTACACCATTAACAATAACTAAGTGTAACACTGTAACTTTACCTTCAGATGATCCTTTGTTTCAACAAGCTGCATTACAATCACATAGCCTATATAAATGAATAATGCAAGGTATTTAGGCTTTAATTTTAACCATTTTATTCACACTCTTCTGTAAAAATACTCTAGGCCTAACTTATTTGTTCACAAATAAGCCGGAATATAGCCTAAACTACAGCAAACTAAAAATGGATACGCTGTCCTGTTTGTAGACAACGGAAACGGACGCTCGGATGCGGTGACACTCTCTTCAACATAGAGAAACAAATTAAAATCGACAGTGTTGCCATATTTTCTCACCGCCCACCGCGGCGTTGCCGGATTTCTTCCCATGTATTTTTATGAGATTACTTTTAGTCCCGTGGGACTAAAAGTAAGTAAGTAAATCCCATGGAGTATAAACTAGTACTTAAGTATTCTATACCAGGGACTAAAAGATGACTATAGATAGTAGGTAGAGGAAAATATTTTATTTGATTGTTTAATTTTTATACAGCAATTTGTCAATTTCAATTTCAACTTTCAAGGTAGTTATCAGTATACTTTTAAAAAGTATATGCAACAAAGGAGAAGAGAAAACTAATAAGTGTATTAAATTCGCTTAATGTGAAAGAAGATTGTAAACAGACGTTTTTATTTGATTGTGTCTGATTTACGATGGAAGAATAACGGACCTACTCACCTGTCGCCTACTAGGAAAAGACATCGAAATGCTCCATGTTCGATCTTACCTAAAAAAAATAAACAGAAATAAGATCTGTTATCTTAAAATATCTTAAATAGTAAATGTTGGTTCCACCAACAACAGACATAAAGAACAAAATCGGCTAAGTAGTTCTTGTTCAAATTAAGTTAGGGGAGTCTTAAACACTAATAAATCTCCCTATAAAAGGCTATATTTTTCATGTTACAAAATAGTTAAGCCATCACAAACAAACGTATTTTCTCGAATATTTCAGTTCGCTAACTTTTAACTCCCTTCCAATGTTTGTGTTCAATCAACCATTGGGTATCAATCACCCTTTTTGCAATAAAGTTATTTCACGTTAAAAGCCAGCAAGATAATGTTCAGTACAAATTTGTTTTAAATACTAAAATACACACTTTTTTATAAATCAACTCATGTTTCTTGCCTTTTCCCACTGGCGATTTTGTAAATAATCCATGCCGTGGAATTTGTTTTTTTTCACTAATTTAAAAAGTCAATCTTAGTCAGTAACTTCCCAGAATACTTTTTCCTACAATATGAAACACAATTTTTAAAAGCGATATAAAGATTATTTAAACCTAATCAGTGTTACAACTTTAAAATATTCAATATATATATTGAGAAACCATTTGTATGGACCAAGTTCTAGTTTTTTTAGCAACTTCATGTCTTCCTCATGTCGAGGAAGTTATATTCTTTTTTGAATAAAATATATAAAGACAAATACCCAAACTTCTAGTTCTTTTTCGTTTTTTTAAGTATATTGTGACTATAAATCAATAGTATTAGAGACAAACCAAGTCACTGTAGGAGGAGCGGGCAGTTAGTACTGATAATTAAATTAATTTAAATTCCATTAAAAACGCCTAATCACTAACGGCGAATTCCAATCAGGGGCCGCCCGGCAGCTGCGTGGATTTCCCATGTAAATTTCAGCGCCTCGGATAATCGAGTTCTTAGACTCTTTGGTTAGCCAATTACATTCCTGCTTTTTACAAACAATGCCATTAAGTGAGTGAACAATTATCGGACCGCTTTCAAAGCCGTCCGCCCACCGCGCCACTTGTCCTCGATGAAGAGTTTTTATTTTCTTTATTCAACAGCCCTAAATTAGCGGTGGGCCGAGGCTTTGTACGTGATTTATTGTTTCCGCCGAAGTATTTCTGTGAATGCGAAAGAAAACAGGGCCCGTCCCGATTATGCTCCACCTCAACTTTTCATTTCGGTGTGGTTTGAAATTTTATAAGTCTGCGGAGTTGGGAAGGAAGGAATTAGGTGTAATTGGGTTGAAGTATTTTGCTTCATGAGGAGTTTTTGGGGGCTTCAAGATTCTTTCAAGAAGCTTTGTGTAAGCTAAAATCATTTTTAGACAAACAATTATTTTAAAAACTCCTAAATTTAGGTTTAATACACCAATATAAATTTTATTGTACAAATTGAACAGTGTATTATTTTTTTGTCGGTTGTGCAGTCGGTTGCGCACTGGGCCTCGAAACTGTGGCAGCTAGTTTGAGTCTCGACCTTGCCGCATACATTAAACAGTCACCCTTGTACTGTGCCAGCTCACTTCTTGCTTTGCTTGATAACGTCCACGCACAGGCCTGGCCACAGACAGACGTGGGGGGAGGGGCTAATACAAGATAAAAGAGGCCGCAATTTTTTTAAAATAATAAGAAGAATAATTCAGATTTAGCTAGACTGTCCCGTATCAGGTAAAGGACTTTATAAGATCTAAAAGATGCATTTGAATGTGTTTAATGCCTGCTTCAATTTCGCCAGCCTGGATGCCAATTTCAATGTATTTGGACTTTAATTTGCTTAGTTCTGATTGGGTGTTTAAATGATCTGTTCTGATTGGTGATATTTGTGATTTCTGTGATATATTGTGTTCTCCTTTGTTTTCAGCACTAAATTGTTTTTGAATGCTTCTACTGTTCCCTGTTTTAGCTAAGTTTCCTTATTCAGGATCTCCTGATTATGTGTTCGTAATCCGTTATGTTCTAAGTTTTTCCCCTGAAGACGGGATCAGATTCCAGACACCGAAACGTCGTAAAACCTGTTTTTACTCATCAGTGATGGCAAATGTCCACAAAGAATTAAAATTAAAAAATGAACTCACCAACATCAACATAAACTTGCCAATAATGAATTTCAAACAAAGAAAGAATTTTGGACGTAGCTTCGAATTATAACAAAGAGGAGAGGGTTCCTTCTTTTCTGTTTCCTTCCAGGTTTTTCTTTTGTCAAATTACATCCCACAAAATGATAAAAAATACTTCAAAACATCACTAAACGAAATACGTAGTAACTTAACTTACATTCAAGCCTTTCTCTCAAACTCATAAACCAACTCAAACTCAAATTTATTTTACCAGAAGAGATGTTCAAAAGCGACAAACCGATACGTCCCCACGTCTTACACTGCGCCTTCCCGATACACGGCCGTAATTAAAATTCGAAAGCTCCGAGGGCGACATTAGCATTATCCTGCGACGAAATGAATTCACCCTTTAAAGCCGCGGAAAGCGACGCACATGTGCATTACCATAAGCAGCGCTTGTCTATTTATACGAGATCACCTCCTGCGCGCTGTTTTACTTTCTGAATATACAAAAAGGGCATATACAGTCTGTACCATAAGTCATGAGAATGCGCCGTCTGTGAGAATACGGGAGCGGGGTTTGCGTTGGAAAGACGAGCGGACGCGTTATTCTCGATTATTCATGGAGCGATTGTTGGGATATTCGCGATTTATTGGCGGGATAAGGAGGGGTTAGTGTTTGTTTATTTTTAACATTATTAACCATGTAAACTAAAAACAGTTATGTTAAGAGGGATATAACATTGGTTTTATTTTGCATTCAGTTGGCTACTTGAAGAGATTGATATTTTTTAAAGTGGTAGGTAAAAAATGGTGGGGCTACTTAATGAAATTTCTTTCACTTTTTTCGACCCGCGACAGCCAAAATTGATAAATATATATCTTACATTTAAGATTTTCTTCTGACCCCAAGTGCGCCGCCCCCCTTAGGAGGTAGGGGGTCACTGAACACATGCTAAAATAGTATTTGGTGTCCGATAAACATGTTATAAGTTTCGTAGGCCAATATTTAATTTTTAAAAAATTACGAAGCCGATCCGGGATTTTTTGAACACCCGGTATATGAACCCAACAGATCTTGTCAAGCCTTTGACTTCTTACCATAGATCGTCTGTTCAAGTAAACCATAACGTTTGTGTAAACAATATCATAGCTGAGGTTAATATGGGGACCCTTTTGCGCCTCTGGTAAGGGAGCCAGTTGAGTTAGGACGAAACAGATTGCTTAAAAAATACCTTCTCTGAGAAACTTGACAAATACATGGTCCAACAGTGTCCGAGTCCATATGCTTCAAACATGTTCACCAACTTTCTCTTTTATTGATATAGATAATAATTCATGAAAGAACCAAATTGCTGTAATTTAACTTTTAAACTCAGTAAAACATCAATGTACACCTTTTCTGTACTTGTAAAGCAGTAAACGCAATAGAAATTAGTACAAAGAGTACAAGGTGAGCGGAGCCTTACAATAAAGAGTGTAACTAGAAAAACCCCTATCTACCATTTTTCCTTCTCTTAGTATGGAGACCTTCCACCTCCCTTTCCTTGCCCAAAAACTGATAGAAACACTCTTTTATAAAAATCGGCGTGAAATATTTCAATGTCTATTTGTAGTGATCGACGCGCCGTCTTATCACAGTTTGGGGATGTAAAGTCGCCGATGGGGGGAAGAGGGGGGGGGGTTTGGGGGTTATGGGGGCGCATATTTGTTGTGATTCCATGATAAACGACCCGGTGGTTTATTGAAAGGCCCCGGTCTGATGCCCTCTATGTTTTATGTATTCGCCGCGACTTTTCGCTCCATTAGTTTACGTAGAGATGTGGCGATTTAAGTCGCGGACTTCACAAGTGGCGACGCTCTTGCGTATGCGATTTTAAAGAATATAGTTTGGAAAAAATTGTGTTTTGCTAAAAAATTATAGTAAATGGGTCAGTAATCAAATGGAGCTTGGATCCAATTCAAAGTAGGTGAGTAAAATTCCAGTGGACATACTGAAGAAAAACTTGAACGAAAATGTTGCCTATTCATGTGATTTAAATAATAACACTATATTTATTCTGTGTCATATGCATTGATAAATTAAAAAAAGACAGTTATAGTTCCAAACAATAAAATCCGTTTGTGTCATTTTAAGACACCGATCATTATCAGATTGTGTAAAGAATAGTACTTCTACAAAGAAGATTTTTGGGCGATTGTTATTTACTTTCTAAATTTTCGAAGATTGAGATATGCATTGTACATGAAGGCACAATTTTATGTGCCTATTCAAGATTCCAACAGTGGAATTTGTAATTAATCTCATATGATTGAAATGGTTAAATTTTTTTAATACACAGCACAGCTGGTTAATTGTTTGAATCATTTTGTGAATTATACAAGTGTTAGAAAAGTAATACCGTCTGTTCTACAGTGCGTAGTTCTTGATCCTTTGATATTATTTTCATAAATGAAGAATTTCGTTCATATAAAAACTCAAAATCAAAGCTGAAATTTACTAAAACATTTTTGCTAAGGGTAAATGCCACTTACAAAGAATAAAGTAGGATAGTAATTAAAAAAAAATAAATAAATAAAAAATCATTGTCTTAAGTCACGTGTAATACCTAACAATGTATACACCCCTATAATAGTCCAGGATCAAATGTTTACGCAGTGAACATCCCCAACTGCCCCCCCCCCCCAGATGCCTGCCCCCCACCACCCAACATCCCTGATGCCCAACTTGTACAACTCGCCGTAGTTGGATGACTTATTAGGCCATAAAGTCGGGACAAGCCATAGAATTGATTTTATTGCGATGGTTATTGGGGTAGCCACCTGCCACAGCGGTCATTAATCCAAAAACTGCCCTCAAGTCCAATAGTCGGACATCGGGTCGTAACCGTGGAATGTCGAGGTAGTAGAGATAGAAGAGTTAGTAGAGATAGTAGCGATTGTAGAGATGGAAGAAGTATTAGAGATATGAGAGATTGTATTTGTAGTAGAGATGGTAGGGATTGTAGAGGTAGATAGAGGTAGAAGAGATAGTAGGGATAGTATAGGTAGAATAGATAGCAGATATAGTAGAGGTAATAAGGATAGTTATAGAGAGGAGATAGTGATGTAGTAGAGATAGTAGATGTAGTACAGATTGGAGAGGTAGAGACAGATAGGAGAGATAGTAGGGATAGTAGAGGTAGCTAGATAGTTTTAACATTGTATTATGTACATAATTTTCCTTAAAGTGTGAAGAAATGTAAGTAATGCATTGAGGTGACCTTATGATGGTAAACTAGGGATCTTTTCCGTTATACGTATACCACTGTTTCGGGTTTGTATTTCAAGCTTGATTTTGGTAAGTTTGGTTAGGGTCAGGATAGGTTAGGTTAGGTTGGTTTGGTTTGGTTAGGTTAGGTTTGGTTATGTTACGTAACGTTACGTTACATTAGGTTAATTTTACCTAACCTAGGTTTTTTAGGTTATGATTTTTTAGGTTAGGTTTTTAGGGTTTTTGGTTAATTTTAGGGGGTTAGGTAACCTTACCTAACCTAACCTAATCCAACCTAACCTAACCTAACCTAACCTAACCTAACCTAACCAACTGGAAGTGGGACCATACGCTAGATAACTAGACCAATTAGACGGCCATACGCTGGCTTCTTGCGTCTAGACAGAGATACGGGAGATAAGATAACGAAACCGTAAAATATTAAATATTATTAGGTAAAATATTCTTACAAGGAATTTCCACTTTAAAAAGATTATTAACAATTATTTGACCTAGTTTATGGTTCTCGGTCAAAAATCAAGCTTGATGGGTAAATTTGGAATGGTGGTATACGTATAACGGAAAAGATCCTAAAATAGTAGTAATGCTGGTAAACAAGCAAATAGTAATGTTGGTAAACTATTCCTAATATCTAAAAGGCGTCCACGCTGATTTTGATCCTTGCGTACCGTGGTACAGGAGCGGTGGGTCTAGAGATGGGTTGTCGACTTAAGCTTTTGTTGTCAAGTATTACATTGGTTAAACAGTATTATTTTAATAGCGTTTGATTAATTAAGTTTAAATAATATAAAACAAGGGTTGAAGAAAAAAATCTGAATTTAATGAAGTAAAGGTAGGAGAGAAACTCATTTACAACCCTTCAATATACGTTGTGTATTATGAAGGAAAACTTTAAATATAAAAACATAAATATCATTGGGCTCTCATTTAGATTTTCTTTTGTGATTTTTATAAAACATCTATTGCTCAAAGAAATTCATTTTAAATCATGTAAAAGTAAGAACATCTATGCTCTTAAAACAGAAGCATTTTGTTAGTTAGCAACTTTAATTGAAAGGTGTTAATTTATAGACTGAACTAAAATGTTTCATACATTTTTACTTATAATTTTAAACATAGTTATTGGCATACCAGGCAAAGTTCTATTGCCTATTACAATAAAGTTTCTTTAATTAATAATTTTTTTGCGTTCTTAAATTTATTAAATATGTATCTTTCATAAAATACATAGCACCTTACATAAAAAAGCATTAATATATTTCTCTTTATACAAACATTTCCGCTGCAACAGTTTCTTTTATAGCTTTAGATAGTACAATTCTATTTGTAAACAGGTTCAAATTAAAACCCAATTTCCCTTACTTGTTTTAAAGACCAAGTCCAATAAAAACAAATTATAATAACGATTAAAGCTCATATTCTTTGCATTAAACGTCTTAAATCACCGTAAACAAAGGTTGCGCGGTAAACCGCCGGCGAGGGTGTTTATGATCGCTAGACAAGGGAAGGTATTCACGATTGCGTGCCGTTTCCGTCACAGAAAGGGCGCGGAACCGCGGCGGAACTGCCGTAAACGACTTTTCCAGCTAAAAATAATTGTTTCTTTTGTCAACAACCCTTTGACTTCCGGTGTTTTGTCCGCCAAGACGTCGGCCGGAAGCGGACCTGCATCTTACGTAATTAAATCTGTAATTATAAGAATTCTTCGCGGAATTCATTACCATAAATCTGCCTGCGGGCAGGATGCCGGGAACGGTGGTGATTGTTACTGGGTTATTGTTTTAGTGATTTATTTTTATCTTAATAATTACCTTTAGGATTTATATAGAATAGATGGGGGTAGACATTTAAAGCGCAATTGAGGATTATGTTTTACTTGTTTCCAGATTTGCGATTTAAAGACATATATAGAAAATAATGTATCGTATCGATCGATCTATGAAAGGTTACATCACACAAGATTTAAGATAACACAAAAAGTCTCATAATATAGTTAAATTGATATAATCAGTTTAGGGATAGGCTCCAGTCAGAAAAACCTGATTCATACAGATACCTTGCACAACAATGACTCACGAATCACGAACATTATATTTAATTCTTTGTAAAAGTTAAACAGCTACCCTTTACGGTATATATGGGGTTTTCCCAATAAATTTAGTTATTGAGTGGTAATATTAATAATAGTAATAACGGTATTGCAAAATGAATCGAAAATGGAGATTTTACTCATTAAAATTTCTTTGTTCGTTCCATTTTGCAATCAATTTCGCAGATCAATTTTGGAATGCTGTCTAGAGGGAAAACTTTAAGATAACTTCTGATGAATGAACTAAATAGATCGATGTTAAAGTTTGGCGGTTTAAATATTAAACAAAAACTACTGTACGGTGAATATCTAATGTCCTCACAGAACTGTGATTAAGGTTATACTGATATTAGTGAATTTTCAGCTTTTTGAGTTAAGAATTTGCAGTACCTGCCGATGCCGCCTTTCGGCGATTTTGTTCTGTAGGGTGATTCAAAGATTAATGTTAGTTTAAAACATTTGTTACATCTGTATTTTTGGTTAGAAAGTAACTAACTTGGTGTTGATATAAAGGTGATATACAAATATCTAGTGAATTGTCAAGTTAGTTAACATATTGACATGTGTGATAGTTGTTTTAATGGTTAACAATTTAAATGTTAACCATTGTTTCAAATGTTGAAAATTACTATTTTACATGATTATTTTGAACTATAAAATGAAACAAGTTTCAAGAACTTGTTCACAGTTCACTGTTAAATATGGATGAGAAACACATATTCAAGAATTACATTTGTACAAACTATTATAATGAAAAAACGTATGTTAAAACCAAGCATGTTTCAAGGAAATCACCGTTGTTCTTATGGGACTAAAATAAAATACGTCTCTTAATGTTTAAAATGTAATTCACGCCCTAAAAAACCTTTGCAGCCCACACCGTTGTGTCAGAGACACCGATGTACGGCACCGTGTCGGAGAAACTCACTCGAGCCCAACTAAAAGATATCGTAAACCAGGCAAAAGTAATGGGAACACCCCAGAAACCGGCGGATGGACTGGGATTTACACGTAAGAGAGTGAGTGAGGGGTGGAAGGAGGGAAGGGGGAGGAGGGGAGGGGTAGGAGGGTCCACTTTATGTACGGTCCGAGACTCAGTGGTGAGCTCAAGGCCCATTGGCTTGACACAAGGTCACTCAGACCCAAACATATGTTACCTCAGGGCTGCAAATTGTCCAAAATCACCGGGGATTGTCTCTTGAAAACCGACGATTAATGTCTTTACACCCTTTTTTTATTGATTTCAATACCGTCGGTGATAGAGAATTACGGTGTCTTTGAGGGAAAGTGGTCGAAACGCCTGAACGGTTTGGTGGCTTGCCTAGTTGAACCCACTAGGTCTTCTTCTAACCGGTGTTCAAGACGCTAAACGCACCAAACACTGAGGTTAGAAGCACACCAAACTCAGAGTCATAAGAAAATTACACTGAACTTGGGAATTCGTGTTTCAACATAAAAAATAAATCACTGTATCACATATCAATGCGGTTATTTTGTATTTTACCAATAAAAAAAAGATAAATAATGAACAAACCACTCTAACTAGTACATTAATCAAGGTTGGCCAGCATTTGTAATTTACCTACGGATAAAAGTTAAGTAGATAGCTGAGATGGAGGGCAGGAATATGTGGAAATATTGTAGTGTTTCGAATTATGTAATACGTCTTTTTACAAATAAATTTTGAACCGTACACTTTTATTTCACCCTCACCACCTGTATTCATATTTATTTGGTAATAAATTTTGTACAAAATATTATAAAAACACTCAAAAATACTCATTGGAATTAGTATATTTAGTTTATTTTATCTGTTTTCTTTGTATTGACGCATTTGTTTTTAAATAATAACAATTAATACTTTCCATTTGTAAAAACAAAATAAGGGCAAAAAGTAGAATCGCTAAATGCACAAGCCCAAGAAGTCTTGAGGTGGGCTGCCGCTGTTATGAAGGCGCAAGATTAAAGTAAGAATGATGCCGGGCGGCCGGCAGGGGTTATAATTTCATTAGCAATATAAACGGCCACTACACCTACACGGCCCCGCTCTTTATTTGTCTTATCTCAGACCCTCAGGACCGCGACGTCGTTGGAGCTGCTGCGTCTGAAAACGTTTTGTGAATAACCGCCTAAAAGACTGGCTCCAAGCCATACTAGACTCCCAAGTTTGACTTTATTTCGAAGTAAATATGGTTTCAATGTGTTTTGGTTTTGAAAAACATATATAAAATATATACAATTTTATATATGTGCTCGAAAAATAATATTATCATTTTCCACATTGATGCATATTTTGTGTAACATAGGTTATATTTTGACCGAATGTTAGGCAGTGTTTTGATAGACCTATCAGAAGTTAAAAGTAAATTTTCACAATGTGTTTTAAATACGCAAAGTATAGATATTAAAATATCAACAATCATGTAATAAAATTAAAGACAGGAGTTTTTGAGATAGTTATGTTCAAACAGTTGATTTCCTAAAAAATTTGTTTATAATTTTGTTTCAAAGTATTTTATTAAATGTTATACAAACACTAGCAATGTTTAATTTTATTCGATATTTGTTGTATATACCCAAAATACCCATCACTTATTGAATTTTATCAAGAAGTGTTAGAATATCTTTTTTCGTCAGCGATTTAACAAGTAGACCATTATAGCTACCAACAAGGGTTTATGTAGAATAGTTTTAAACAAAATTCATGGAATAGTTTGATTATTGTATATAAAACTATTGTATTTATATCCTGAGCATTGAGAAAGGTAAGAAGTAAAACAGATTTGTTCGAGTTCCTTGAAACTCATTGACCATGCAGCGAACCGAAAATAAATTAATTCGCTTCCTCCAAAAATATTTCAAATTTCTTTGTTGTATGTTTTTTGTTAGACTTAGAATTGCAATTTTATTACATTAAAGCAGGTCAAATCATTTTTATTCACAACACCCGTTAACTTACATCATGGCTACCAGACAAACTATACTGTTAAATTTGAACACAAGTTTCCTGATGTAATATGATTTTAGCATTATATATTCACCTAAATTAAAAAAATGTGAAGGTGAAACACTTTCTGGATTACCTTAAACCCACAAACCATCAGAAAATCGAAAATAAACATACAACTTAAGGTTGCGTTAGAGGAAACAATTTTAAACAAGATGGATAACGAAGTTGCAGCAAACTCTGACTAGGTATCCAAAAGTCTTCCACAAATATTGTGGTGACAGAAAGAAAAACAGATAGACATTAATGAGTGGGGGCGAAGTTTCGATGGCTGGACCAATAAAGCGTACAAGTTAGGGATGATTCTAGTGGCCAGTTTCATACGCTGCCGTTTTACAATTAGAATTTAATTAAGCTATTAGTTACAATAGATCAGATGGAGTGACCGCCTTGTCAAAAACTCTACCTTTAGAAGGAAGCCTTAGTTAGCAAAAAAAAAAACATGCATCAACAAATATTTTTAAAATATTTGAGGGTTCCAAATCGTATAGTGACTAAAATACATTTTTCGTTATAATGCTTCAAAAACAGATGTTTTTAATGCATGTTTTCCGGACCTAAATACACTCTTTTTATTCCTAGGAATTAAAAGCTGATGTACTCGATACCAGCTGACTTTTTATAGTCCTAGGACTATAAAAGTCAAAAAGTGCCGAGTACGTCGTAATAATCGAACAATATTCATTCGATTACAAATAATCGAAACATTCATCGTTATCCTCGAAACATTCATTGTTGTCAGTTTAATCAATTTGTGAAACTCGCTCATTTCACCAATCGATTATTACATGCGTTCGATACGTCGATAGTTGTTCATTGTTGTCAGTCTATCCTAACACAAATGAAACAGAAAATCAGCTGATTGCTTCAAATAGCAAGAACAAGACGGTGACATCTTTTGAAGGCATCTTTAAAGATAAACAAGCTGTAACATTTTGGTTTTCTTAAGTAGTTTACGTATTGTATTGAGCAATATAACGAAAAATATAGTTCATCACACGGACCTAAAGCTGCTTTTCGTTACTCGGTCATTTTTCAACCTCGGCTTTCAGCCTCGGTTGTAAAACTTGACCTTGTACGAAAAGCGTCACTTTAGGTCCTTGTAATGAAATATACTATTAAATTATATTTTAAGGTTAGTATATCAGCCACAAAACAATTTGTCTATAATTTGAGCTGGTACCATATGAAACACATTCGAAGCATTCACAATATATTTGAGTGTATACACTATTTCCATTTCCAACAGTGAGTTAAACCGTTTGTTCAAACTTGAGTAATTTTTATATCTTACTTTAAAATGGTAGTTGGATGGTTTAGTTTAAGACCAAATAGGCCCCATTTTTTATTTTCCATAGCCTGAAAACTAAATATAAATGAAATCCAAAAGATCTCAATGAATTTTTCCTTTCCTTCAATTCGTTTTTCTAATTACACTAATGCACACTTAAAAGGCCTGCTAACGCCCAAGCTTTACAGACGAAAATATTCTTTAACTTTTAAAGTTTTCTTAACGTTTAAGGAAACAAAAACTCAAAAGCTGTAAGGGAAAAGGTAAAATTACGTCAACTAATAGGAATTAGCTCTGTTAGAATAAGGGAAAGAATGAGGGAAGTTGAAAAGACGCGCGTTTTTCATCAGGACCGAGCTGAAGGTCTTTAAAACTTTGCGCCGTTCCTGAGCAGATTTGGCCAATTAAAGCCTCTCTGGATGAAAAAAGTAAAAAAGGAAAAATCTGCGCAATTCGTCATTGTAATGACATGGCGACCCTTTCGCTAGGGCCAATAATTAGGTATTTCCGGAAATATTTGTCTCCGGTTCCTTTGAATAAGAATTTCTCTGTCTTTGTTCTCTAATACGATTTGTTATTTTTTATATTGGAAATCACTTTAGCAGTATAGATACTCTGAAACCCTGTTCTATTGCTCATGACGAAAAGAGATAAGTGAATGTTAATATGAATATAAATAGGGAAACCATCAAGGACTGTTAAAATGAGCATATTTACGTTCATGAAGCAAAATAATTTAAGTTAAAAAAGTATAAATATCATATTTTCAATTTAAAGTATGGTAAAGTATTATGCAGGTCTAGGAAACAAATCGTTTTGGTAAATTGTCCTTTTTGTAGAGGTGACAACATAACTCTCGAGGTGAATTTACTCACCTAGAAAACTTGAAGTACTTTTTCAGCACTGTTTTACTCGAGGTTTTTTTTATCTAATTTTAACCAGAACAGTTAACTCATTACTATATCAACCTCGATCCTTCCATATTTTTCAAGGAACACCTTATTCCAAAGCAATCTAGCAGTCACCAAAATTAAACCATTTGTTAGGGCTCAAGTTTTAACATATCTGGAGAACTTAAGCAAATCATAAGTTTAAATTTTTATTAAATTTGCTTCACATTTCACTTTTAATTCGCACAATACCTCGACTCAAAGTAACTGAAGGTCCCTTCTAATCACGCCGTCAAGATAATAAAGAGCGGCTTAAAATATAAGCGTGTTGCCTTTGTGGCACTCGGCACTCCTCGGGCTTCCAGGGAAGGATTAATGCTTAAAATTGAATAGAAATAATCGCGGAGGAGAGATGAGCAGTGACAGTGTCTTGGGACCCCCTCCCCCCACTTCCCCTCCCCCTCCCCTCGCTCGGGGCCTAATGTGGTATCATTGGCTGTAATTAGTCGTCTGAGGCTACAAGATAATGTACTTCTCCCGCATAAATCTTTGCGACATCCTTCCTCCCGGCGCACGTATTGTGTATTGTGCCGCACAATTGTGTATTGCGCCGTACAATACCGGGTTGCAATACTGTCGCGGCTCACGCACTCAACTCACGCGACCTGAGCGTTTGTTATGGTTTGCGTAATCGGTGTTGTTGAAGGGTTGATAGTTGGAGGGGAATTGTGATAGTTTTGATTGCTTTAGGGCAATTTTTAGAAAATATTATTCTATAGGAATTAAAAAAAGTTTGAAAATTCCATATGTTAAAGCAACTAAAATATTTGTAATTGTCTTTTTGACGTTATTTCTTAAAGCCACAATGTACATTACAGTTTTATACCGGTTATATTTGGTGCCAGAGCTTTTTTTATATATATTGTATATGTGCTATTTCAATTAATATGATTAATCAATCATAACAATATTGAAACGACGAATAATATATATATATATATATATATATATTTTTTTTTTTTCAAACGACGAATTTCAAACTGAATTTGAGAGCCATTTTAGGAATGAATTCTCCTACCTTTCAACATTGTTTGTGCCATGGTGTGCACAGTTCCAAGAAATAGTAGACGTACTTTCGATTTAGACGAAGAAACGCATATTGTTAAACAGTATTACTTATAGTTTCAAGGACTGATAAACATGGCTACACTCAATTTTGACCAACGATACAATTAGTTACAAGGCAGGTACGCGTAGTTTCACCCGATGGTAGATTTCAGTTCAGGAGGAAGGGTGTTAAAAAGTTTAGCTCCAATGTAGGTAGGTTTTTCCGTAAGCAGTCAGGTGATGTGTGGGAAGTCTGTTAATTTTGTCCATATAGTGTTATAAGATTGAGCCTCTGAAAAGTTGGTGAGTTCTTTATTTGATACATCCATTATTACCTCGGCAAGGTACAGGTTAGCTACTGTTTGCAATTTCAGCTTTTTGAATTCTCCCCGGCAAGAATCACGAAAACACAGGTCAGCCATTATCCTAATTGCTTTTTTGGATCTTTTCCGTTATACGTATACCACTGTTTCGGGTTTGTGTTTCAAGCTTGATTTTGGTAAGTTTGGTTAGAGTTAGGATAGGTTAGGTTGGTTTGGTTAGATTAGGTTAGGTTAGGTTAGGTTAGGTAAGGTTGCCTAACCCCCTAAAATTAACAAAAACCCAAAAAAACTAACCTAACCTAAAACATCCTAACCTAACAAAACCTAGGTTAGGTAAAATTAACCTAACGTAACGTAACGTAACCTAATCTAACCTAACCTAACCAACCTAACCTAACCTAACCAACTGGAAGTGGGACCGCTAGACGGCCAGACGCTAGCTTCTCGCGTCTAGACAGAGATACGGGAGACAAGATAACGAAACCGCAGGTAAAATATTCTTACAAGGAATTTCCACTTTAAAACGATTAATAACAATTATTTGACCTAGTTTATGGTTCTCGGTCAAAAATCAAGCTTGATGGGTAACTTTGGAATGGTGGTATACGTATAACGGAAAAGATCAGCTTTTTTTAAGAAGCAGTAGGCCTACCTTATGTAGGTTTCCCAGAGATGAGAACCCCCAAACAATCAGCCCAAAGCGCATGTGCTATGGTATATTCCTCTATCATCCTACGAGTGCTGTTGGAAGTCATGCATATGTGTGCTTTATGCTACTGCCACATTCCCTGGCTAACGAGGGTGTAGGTGGTATTTTAACGCCGTCACCCCCTTGTCGGGTCATCCGACGCAGAGGCTATACCCCTATCATCCAGTGAGTGCTGTTGGAAGCCATTTGATCGTATTTATATGCTACAGCCGCACTCCATGGCTGACGAGGGTGTAGGTGGTGTTTTAACGCGTCATACTACGTGTCGGGTCATCTAATCCAGAGTCTATACCTCTATCATTCAGCGAATGCTGTTGAAAGACGTGTGTGTGTGTGTGTGTGTGTGTGTGTGTGTGTGTGTGTGTGTGTGTGTGTGTGTGTGTGTGTGCGCGCGCGCGCGCTATATGCTACAGCCGCACTCTCTGGCTGACGAGGATGTAGGTGGTGTTTTAACGCCGTCATTACCACGTGTTGGGTCGTCTAATCCAGAGTCTATACCTCTATCATTCAGCGAATGCTGTTGAAAGACGTGTGTGTGTGTGTGTGTGTGTGTGTGTGTGTGTGTGTGCTATATGCTACTGCCACACTCCATGGCTGACGAGGGTGTAGGTGGTGTTTTAACGCCGTCATTACCACGTGTTGGGTCATATAATCCAGAGTCTATACCTCTATCATTCAGCGAATGCTGTTGAAAGACGTGTGTGTGTGCTATATACTACAGCCGCACTCCATGGTTGACGAGGGTGTAGGTGGTATTTTAACGCCGTCATTACCACGTGTTGGGTCGTCTAATGCAGAGGCTAAGAAGCTTACCAACTTGCCGACTGATGGAGGACTTAAGTCGCTTTGACTTCCTACAAACAGTGGCCGCTCTAATCCTCGGTAACCCTTCGCTGCCCATCAGCCCGCGTTCCCTCACTCGCCCACGCTAGTAAAATGTTTTAAATTTAAATAGGATTCGAGTATTTTTTAAATTTTTTTAATGTAGGCCTGAATTGATATGTTTATTTTGTTGTTGATGGATGGATGTTACAACAATTAGTAGTTTTTAAAATACTGTATATATATTTTTAGGTATTTTTTGGTATATTCGGTAATAGAAGGTTTAGTAACAAGAAATAACCTTCAAAAGGTTAACTATTAAGTATTTTCGCAAAGTAAGATAACAATGTTATGGTTTACAATGGTTTGACTGAGTAAACAATTTACTGCTTCAAACTATGGAAGTGTTTTTTTTTTTTATATTGACACAAAATGTTTTAAACAATGTTTTTGTTAACATGGGACTTTTGTACACATTTTGTTAAACATTCTCTTGAAAAACCTTTTTTTAAATTCTGATTTTACTACATAAATTTTAAAACCATTCAGAAATCAAATTTTAATACCATACAGGGCTAGATAATAGTCATATTAGGTCATAAGTATGAAATACATAAAATATCTATTAGATATACATATTTGGAAAATTGTAATGATACGTCTTAGACGTGCATATGAGAAAATAACAACTGGACATAACTGGACATTTTGCATGACCAAGACCCCCCCGGCCACTGTTACATTCCACTTTCAAGGACTTTTAGAATAAGGTATGATGCTGACGTATAAGAATTTCAATACCGCTCTCCTGGTAATGCAAAATGACAGTGAATTATGTCTAATGGTTTGTTGCTGTATCAAGTAAAAATTGTAACATTCCATTATAGTTTGCTTCGTATCTAGGAACATATTAATATTCCAATATTTTTTTCTAAACCAGTGGTAGATTAAACTATGTACATAAATTAACATGTTTAAAGAAAAAAACATACCCAATATGTAAGAAGTTTTATCAAATCCTATTCTCTTAAACAAGCTCGTGTACGTGCAGAATGTTATTTCGACCAATTACTTTAGATACTTTTATCTTACATGGGGTTTTGGTCACGTGAATCGATTTCAACTTCTCACAAGACAGGGAAGAATTCGGTTTCCATACAACGGCCCTTCGGAGTGCTCATGTTATAATTTTTAATTTTTTGGACTTTTCCTTTCGCTTCTAGTCTAAGCTACTCTACGTTTCGAGAGGTATTGAAACTCCTTTTGTTTTCAAGTGACCCTACTTAAAGTTACATTAACCCACTTATTTCTATTCAAGCCACATTTTGGGGGGGAGGGGTGGGTTCATTTTTTGACATATAACCTACATTCATCCGACTTTCAACACCACAGAAATCTCACTCACACAATCATTCATACAAAACGCATTGAACATAAATACAGAATACACAAATAAGAAAACTAAATACTAAATGTACAAACACATTAAGTTTATGATCTTTTTCAATTTTCTTATTTGGGTATTCTGTATTATGTTCAATGTCTTTTTTATGAATTTTCTTATGAGTGAGATTTCTGTGTTGTTGTATGTTGGATGATTGTAAATTGTGTGTCAACAAACGAAAACACTACAAAATATTTAGGTTAAATAAAAATAAGTAGGTTAATGTATCTTTAAGTAGGATCACTTGAAAAAGAGAGGAATTTACCTCTCAAAATACAGTGCAGTTCAAACACTAAAAGGTAAAGGAAAAGTTCAAAAAATTAAATAATAATTATAAAACCCTCGCTATTATGAATTTTAAGAATACAACTCATGTTATAGCTTTGGATAAATGTAAACCAAAACATCTGATTAATTTATATATGCAGTTGGTTGTTTTTATTTCCGAGGAAAGTTCGGGCTCCCGGTACAGCTTCAGTAAACATATTATTTTACAATGTAATAACAATTTAATCAAAACTGCCATCCAATATTTTACGATAAAAATTTTTATCCTTCATAGAAACGTTTGAGGGACTAACAATAATGTCTAATCCCCAGGGTAAAGGCAGCGAGAGCACGAAGCTTCGTTATTAGCTAACCGCGCACAGCCTAATGACAGATCTTACTTTGTTCTTACCAAATTACAATGCACCACATTCCGTACAGTTTGACGAGCTCTTTGCGGTCATCCCTCCCCTCCCCTCCCCTCCGCCCCCTCCACCCCCTCCGTCGCCGCGTCAAACGCCTTAGCCGAACCCATTTCCTCGGCCTCTTATGGATAATTCTCTTACACTCCAGCCTGGAGCCTTGAGCGCTCTCTCGGTCCACTGGAGCGCGAGGACCTGTTGGTCTCTCTGCAGGAGTAAGTTGATTAGCCGCTCCAGGCGAGTGCAGGAATGTTGTAATCTTGAATATACGCTTTGTGTAGGTAAGACTTCATTGAGTGGCCTTTATGGACCTTGATATGGGAAATGCAAACGACTGTAAATTATTTTTTTTATTTGCAATGTGTGATTGTGATTATGTTTTATTCGTCTTTACAACTGTAAAATACTGTATAGATTCAAGATTCAAGATTCAAGATTCTTTATTGACGGAACATTTTACAATGTATGACATCGTCAAATAATACAAATTGTCAAATATTTAGATTAGGCCTATTACAAATCATTAATGCTATATGGACACAAGTCAATCAAATAGTTTTTCAAATTGATTTTAAAACACTTAGCATTAAGTTTATTGATATGAGCAGGTAGTTTATTGTAGATTCTTTTACCAAACTCAGTGAACCTATTTATAGTGGATTTATAATTGCACTGATTAACTCTCAAAGATTGAGCTTGACTTGTAAAAAGATGATGGACAGAACTATTGACAGGATTAGCTAAATTTCTTTTAACAAACATAAGGAACTCATAGACATATAAAGCAGTAATTGTCATTATTCTAAATTCTTTAAACAACGGTTTACAATGTGTCCTCCTGTGAACATTAGCAATTGATCTGACAGCACGTTTTTGAAGCACAAACAATTTCTTAACATTGGTATCATTACCCCAGACCACAATGCCATATGACAAGTGACTCTGAATATATGCATAGTACACCGCAATAAGTACCTCATGTAATAAATTTTAATCTATTCAACATAAAAATGCCTTTGGACAGTTTAGTGCATAACATTTGTACGTGAGCATCCCATTTCATATTACTTTGTAGTGTGATTCCCAAAAATCTAACTCGATTGACCTCTGAATTAAAGCCTAAACTTAACTGTAATACCTGAGTTTTATCCTTATTTAGGCACAATGAGTTGGCAGCAGTCCAATCTTCAACAACAGAATCAACCATACCTAAAACATTACTATCACAGAAAAGCTTAGAACTCTTAATCTGTACAGCTAAGTCATCAGCGAACATAAACGCCTTTGTACTAGGGTTACTAAATGCAGCAGGCTTTTGAAAAGTAACGGCTTATTACCTATTATTAAATAAAACTGTATTTGTTGTATTGATATACTCGTATTTCAGTTCCTTGTTAAAGACATTAAAATAGATCGAATGAATCATGAAATTTTATTTTTGTTTTGCTTTGTTAGCAGGCCTAAACTCTTATTGGTGACTGCTGATCAAACCGATGTTACCCCTGGAAAAAATAGAAAAACCTCCTTGGACTTAATTCGACACACTTCTTCAGGCTGCTATGACTTCATAAGCTTCCCTATCGTTTAACGTTGAAGCACTGTAAGACTCTCAATCTAAAAAAGTGGAATCTCAAAAAATGTTTCTCAGCACGCATCTAAGAACCTAGGAGAGCATATTGCCAAATCTCAGTTCTCTAGGTGTTTTTGGAGATTTGCTGTTATTTAGAAAACCCCATCTCCTTTATACATGGTATGGATATACACCGCTTATAAGTTAGTACTCAAAAATAGAATTAGGAATGCGTTGCATATAGCTCATAAAATTTATCGATACATTTAGTGTATGGTGTAAGTGGGCACTATGCTCATGTGAAATGAAAAATGAAATAAAAAAATCGTTTATTTCCAGTAATATTAACAAAAAACAAATCTTCCATGAATTCAAATTACAATTCAATAGTTGGTAATTACAAAGAAAATATAACTAAATTGAATGATATGCTAAATTTTAATTACAAAAACATTGTCCATGAAAGATATTTATAACCAAGGAAATAAGCCTTCATAGGCAGGTTGCCTGTGCGAAGGCTTAGCCGATATTACAGTCAGCATAGGTTATTTATTGTGAATAAACTTTTGGAAAAAATTTGCTTTTAATTTTTTAATGCGGAAAAGAGTGGTTTTTAAAAAACTAGACTTGTTGAAAATAATAACAAATAATTTAAGAATTAACAACGGAGCACGGGAGTGGCAGAGAGGGGAAGATGGCAAGAGGCAGTGTAAAAGGTAGTCAAATGTAAGATTCGGTCAGATCAGGTCCTAGTTGGTGTAAGTAGTAGGGTCAGGTCTGCCTGTACTGAGGAGTGATAAGAAGTTCAGAATCTGTTATTCCCAGTTCAACGAGCCAATCAGTTACATGCTTTTTAAATGATTTCACAGAAAGAGAATTAAAAATTAAGTTATTTGAATAGGTTGTTAAGTTCCGGTACAAAACAGATGAAATGTAAGAGGAGTTGGTGGTAGAGTAAGATTTAGTTAAGTGAATAGCTGGTATTCCTACATTTTGTGAATAGCGTGTGTTATGAGTGTGTGTATATTAGTGTGTTATATTAGTGTGTGTATACGTATATTAGTTAAAAGAAATAAGCGATTTTCGTGCAGAAGATTATGGCTAAACTGCTGGATTAATATTGGGTATAATTTACATGTTGTCTGAAATAGTTTTTTTCCTTTTGGTAGTCTCAAAACAGTACGTGTTAATAGAGACTCTTGGGTCCAATGTATAGGTTTTGTCAATTTTGTCCAATGTATAGGTTTAAGTAGCAACGGTCAAAATCAAAAGAAATGTCAGCTGCACTGTATAAAATACAAGCAGACAGCTTCCTTGCAAAATATACTTTTGAAACTAAATACAAGAAATGGTTTTCTTTCAACACTTTATATACTATAGCAGATTCATATTACACAACGCATTCTACATCTATGATTATAAGCCTACAAAAAATTCAGTTTTTTCTTCGCCTCAAAAAGAAATGAAAGTCTTGCTGCAATATCAATCGGAAGTTGACTTTGTTTAGTAAACAAAACCAAACAGCGTGAGGCAGTAGAGGGCCGGTACAGGCCACAATGTCGACATCAATAATGCAACAGACTTTCTTGTTTTCAATATCGCCTATCAATCGAGTGAAATTTTGCTGCGATTGAAATATGCAACGGCCCGGCGGCAACTCCGTAGCCCCCTCATCCCCCTCCACTCACTGTGGTTGGGCCACCATCCTTATATAATACACAACAATTCTTCAATATAGATTCTTTAGAAGTTTCATATACGCTGTGAAGATAACTGCTGACGAGCTAATAATGTGTTCAAATTTTATTTTGACTTATTCGACTTTTTGTTTTAAATACAGCTATGATGGTTATTTTGTTTTTCATGCTGTCTAATGTTATTTTAATGGACCAATAGCTTACGTTGATGACCTCATAAGGAGTTTTTTGGCCCATGGACTGACATTAGTTCATCAAAAGGCACATCTATACGTTAAGGGATTACAGTAAATTTATGAATAATCAATTTAGACTCAATAGTTTTTCCAGAATCTTATGCACAGAAATCGCTCCATCATTTTAATATAAAGATTTGGTTAACTTAGCGAAGTACTTTATATTAGGATACCTAATAGTCTATATTATTCCAAAATAACAACAGGACTAAAAGCTTTCCTGTTACTTTAAATTTGTAAAATATTATTTAGGCTGTTTTTCAATATATGCTTTGTTGATGTGCGATGTATAGTTTACAAAAATAGCCACCTAATACAGCGCTTATAACAGGAATTTGTTCGATCCTAGAATTAGTCAATTTCACACCTGAGAAAAAAAGTCAATAAATCCTCTTGACTCATTGTTCTCGTTTTGAGCAGGACTCCCAGCAATCGAGATATTTGGAGGTTATTTCAATTAATGACTCCAGAACTAAACATCCCATTTTATTACTGAGCTAGCCTGGTTTTTTATTTATTTTATTTTATTTATTAACGGAAAAATCCATTTTTAAAAGGGTATACAACATGTTATTTTATCTACGACCATTGCAATAAGCACCAATTATGGTATTACAATAAACATTATAATGATATACATTAGAACACCAAAAACCAAGCAGTACTCTAATGACGACTTTAGAGTACTGGAGTCACTTTAGAGTACTTGTTCTAGACCAATGAGAACTCGGCATTTGACGGAAGTAGTGTCATAATAACAATCAAGCAATTCGCACATCAGCTGATTGTTGCATTACGATTCATGTTTAGTTTACTTATCCCATCAGCTGATTGTTCCACAACGATTCATGGTTCAGTCTGCTTATTTTCCTAACCTCAAATTTTAGTTGACCTATTCCATCATTATTAAAAGTCATGAGTTTTGTTTAACTTTGGGGGAAATTTTGTCATATATTGTTGGTCGTAGATAAAATAGTGTATGCAACGATTTTATTATGACTTTAAGCCACTCGTGAGTTATTTAGAACACTCGCTTCGCTCGTGTTCTAACTGACATCTCACTCGTGGCTTAAAGGCATTCATTATACATACAATCGTTGCATAAACTACTATTATATGGAGTGGTTGAGTGTTTTAAAGAAAATCCTGTGCCTCATGGGATGGAACCTGAAGAACCTTTGAAGATTGTTCAGCATATATTTGAAAATTAAAACGCTCCACAATGTAGTTAAATAGAAGACAAACTCGACCTTTCCCAGGACTTTAAAATCATAACCCCACGTGAGAGTGCTACTAGAGGCCTAGAAAATGTAAATGTTTTACTTTTTGGTATTTATACAGGTTCTGCTATTTCTGCTAATTCTACAACTAATCAACTAAATATTCAGATAATTTTACCGTTTTGATTAATTCTCACCATCGTAAAATGACAAGTCAGGTCCTGGATTGATACTATGCGGTCCTATTATCGTTCTTAAACCCTCTAACAAATCAGCCAACATGGCCATACTCACAACTTTTTTCCAAGACTCTTAATAACGAGTGGACCCAATGGATAGTCTATCGGGAAGTCATACAGAGAAAACCATCCAATAAAAAATCAATTCCAGATCATGAGTTGGCCAACGTGACACACATCCTGAAACATCTCTCAACACACAAACACGTGTTCAGACAGCACTAGTCAGCTGCCAGCGGACGCGGAGTGGCTAAGTTCACCGACCTTTAAACTACCACCAAACTCGCGAAACTACTTAACTTTGTTGATAATTCCCGAATAGTCTACAAATATAAATACAGTTTCAACAGGTTGGCCTAGTTCTGCCCAAACTCACTTGATCACTTTAACTTCTTTCCCCGACTTTGAAACAAGTCCTGTTAAACTTCTTTGTAACTACGACTGCCGAACTTGGCAAAATGTAACATAATCAATATTCCTGGCTGTATTCATAATCCGACAAACTTTCTTTGCCTGCTTCCTTTCGTGCAATATGTTTTACAAAATATACTTTCCTTTCTGAATTTACTGCTGAACGGATTTGATGATTGAAAGAAAAGGGTGGCAATTTGAGTCTACTTCCATCGCAAAATTTTTAAGGTTTACTAATGCTTAACTTGTCTTGGTATAAATAAACTATCGATAACACCGGGTGTCCACAAAGTCTTGGCCTGATTTAATAGTTTTGCTGTAAGTTAACCATGAGAGCCACACTTAACTTCTAGTCTTGTTTTGAAGGGAATGTATTCAAGTTTTATTTTATTAAGTTGGTAACACCTAAACACAGCTGATTGACAACAATAAAGTTATGATTAAATACATTAACAAACCAGAAACGTTGAGTTTACAAGAGGAATCACAGTGTATTTTATGGTTTCACGAAACCCAATCACACAGAGCAGTTCGACGACCTTTCATGCGAAAATTTGGAAGACCTGCTCCTGTGAGAAGAAGCATTAACAGTTGCATGGTATTTGCATTTTAGGGTAGGAGGCAGTGTATGCGACAAGAAATGTACTGTTGTAAAATCCCTAGGGGTGTGCGAGTACTCGATTATCGAGCTTTTTTCGAGCCGAGTTTACACTACTCGACTCGACTTGGAGTTTTGAAAAATACTCGGAAGTTCGAGTCAAGTAGCCCGGGTTACTCCCGCCGTTTACCCGGGATCGGTACGCGCGATCGCATTTTACGGTCGTTTTTCTTACAGCCAACACCATTCATTACCAGCCACCATAAAACTTTTGTTATTTTTCTTGAATTAAAGTGGTTTTTGAGTTATTCATATCATTAAATGTAGTCTTGTCTTTTTCCTTTCTATAATTTGATATATTTTCTTACTTATGCTCAATGAGACTGGTTTAACTTCAATTTTTAAACCAATAACAATATGTTACAAAAACCCCTTTTTTATAGCAAAAAGCGCAGATGTATCTTGGCTTTTACCTCCTAAGGCTGAAAGTTTAATAAAATATTGAGTAATGATATAAAGTTGTGTTAAAGATGGCCTGAATTCTCGTTTATTTTCATTTCAAAACAGGTTTGCTTTTAATGCTTAGGAAAACAACCCAGTTTAGTAAATAAATAAAAATTATTGCATTTTATGTGATCAATAATGAGCATGATAACTATTAACTTCTACTATTCAAAATACTCGACTGGAAAAAACTCGAAACTCGCGGGTATTTTTTAAAACTCGACTCGACTGCAAAAATCAATACTCGCACACCCCTAAAAATCACCATTTCTGATTTGTGTATTGAATCATAACTGAATTGTCGTCAATCAGCTGTGTTAAGGTGTTACCACCTTAATGAAATAAAACTTGATTCAACGCCCTTCTAAACAAGACACAGAAGATAAGTGTGGCTCTAATGGGTTTCGTATAGCAAAGCTATTTAATCAGGCAAGATTTTATGAACACCCGATATATTAATAATTAATCACAACTTGTACCATTGACCTCATGAAGTTTCGTAACTTATCACGTGTACTGTAACATTGCATTTAACGACAGTCAAAATTTTTTTTCATATCGTAATATCAACTAAGTACTCGGCATTACATCTTTTGCAATACTGTTAGAGCAGCGATTGCACTGGGACGCTCATTTGAATCATTTCAAACTTCAGTATTGCTTTGTTTCTTGGCCAACTTCCGCATTTAGATGATAAGAAAACTTTCAGTCGTGTGCTTTACTTGACTCATACGTTAAGCTTTGTAATTAGCTTCCCTTCAAGAATTTAATCAACAAAGTGAATTTTTAGTAATGTCGAACTACTTTTATTGTAGCCTACTGATACAACTACGTTCGTTTGAAGCTTAAAAATTTCGTTATTTAACTAACATATGACCTTAAGTTTGTAGCTTTATGTTATATGAAAGAATCAAAGGCACTTAATACTAAAATAGAGAAGTCGACCATTCCATTTTAGAGTTCTGTGGGAACAACAGTTTGTGAAATATCAAAATAATATCAGTAATTAAAGTAAAAACTTCGAAATTTATCTTTAAAGAAATACATGAGAAGTTATGGTTTTGTAACCATCAGACGCTATTATACAGAATCAAAGCCCTATATCTGAATTATGCTAAAGTATCATTATGTGATAGAAACAAATACACAAATAAAATTACGAAGCGACGGCCTTAAATGGAATGGAGTCGTATATTTACTCAGAGTCTTTCTGATATGTCCCAGCATTTTCAAGTTTCTTTTCTAGGGTCTCTAAGTTCTTGTAACATCATTAGGTTATCTACTAGAGTTAATATAAAGGTAAGGATAAGTTACGATTTTAGTGATAAAATAGCCAATAAGTTTAACGATAGGTTTACCATAGTTATACAATTTCGAAAATTCAATCATAATTCTTGATGTACTCAAACCTACTAGATCAGCAAATCGTTATCGTGGCCAAAACGCTGTTGTTTACATTGGTTATGTTAAGTTAAGCCAGATTAGGTTAGGTCAGGTTAGGTTAGGCTAGTTCAGGTAAGGCCAGGTTAGGTCATATCATGTCAGGTTAGTTTAGGTTAGATTACATTTCATAAAATCCATTTTCTTTGCCTAATTTGTTTCAATTAATTGAAATAAGAACATAAGTACCTATCATTATTTTTACAAACAAATCTGTGCACGGTTGTGGGATATATTTTAACGTTCCTTAATTTAATTTAAGTCTGTGATAAAGTTGTTCACAGTGAAACATATACTCACTTTATTATAACATTTTTTGAGTTTATTTTTAAGTAGGGAATCCAATCCCGGACGATATTTTCAATCCCGGTATTACGGGATTGAAAAATGTAATCCCGGGATCCCGGGACTGATCCCGGGATTGACCTAACATGGTATTTGCCAATACAAAAAGAACGTTTTAGTGTAATTTCATAGATATACATGGTATCGCAACTATAGTGTGCTGATTAAAACAGTTTCCGCTTAGTTTTGAGCTGTAAACGTATTTTTTTATCAAAACTTAGATCTTAAAAAAATTATCACATGGTCAGATTTATTATGAAACACTCATATACAATATATACATAAAAGTATAAACAAATCTCATCATCAGATCGGCCCTATACAACCGTACAATGTTTAAGAGAACGATAGAAATATTTATCCAAATATAGTTAAAGAACGTTTATACAAAATACGAATACTTGGCTAGAAATAAAACCTCGCTTAAAATAAGTAAGTAACAAACTAGGACTAAGATAAAAAATAATAAGATTAAATTATTATTTATAATTAAAAATTATTAAAAATAATGATAAGAGCTTCGAGGTGAATCTTGATAACAATTATACCATATCAAAAATAAGGCCTCTTTGAAAAATTTCAAACGCTTGAAAATATTAACTGACACTTATACAGAAGTGTAAGATGGCAAATAACTCATCAAACCATGATTACTTAGACAACAACGTCAAACACTGATTTTTCTTAGTTATTCATTTGTTATAACTGATAGGAATAATAGAAAACATCGATTTTGCACGTAAATTGATTATCCCGAAAATCCCGGGATTGAGCCTGAGAACCCCGGGATTGAATATGCTCTAAAATCACACGGGATCCCGGGATCCCGGTATTGGATTCCCTATTTTAAGTCACTACGATTATAGCACTAACCAGTACAAAGACAGGTAGTACACCTTCGGCCCAGCTGTTACCTACTGGAACTAGCCACCTCTTCCGGCTTTATGGCTTTGACCGGATTATGTAGTACACGTTCCACGGTTTACGGCTTGTTGTAGCTCGGTATAGCCCAAGTTGGGACCATATAAGTTGAAGATTAAAGGTCAGTTCAGGATGGACAATGGTGGTTTTGTTGTAATAGACAGAGTAATCAGAGCGGTAGCATACCTCTATCTTCTTGTGAAATGAAATGGAAATCGCTTTTTTCTCAATAATTAACTACAATTCTTTACAGTTTGAATAAAACAAAATTAAAAATACCTAACAATATGCCGTCATGAAAATCTACATTTTGGAATATTTTTCTTTGAACTTTGTCAACAATATATTGCCAAGGGAAATGACCTGTATGGGCAAAGAGCCTGTGCACAGACCAAAGCACCTATCCAACTGACGATGGCTGCAAATTAAATGTTTATTCTAAAATAATTCTGAAAATGGAACAGAATTGGGTGTAAAGAATTCAAAGGTTCTCAGTGCTATTGGTAAATGTCCTTTTAATCAAACTACAATACCTTTCCTTTTTACAAATAAACACTTTAGAGTATTTACCTTAATGTATTGTGTAGGCCTACTTGTTATTTTATTTATAAATCTTCACATAATAACTTAGATATAAACTAAAAGATTAATAATAATAATAAAATTCTTTATCGTAGGAGACAATTACATTATATTACAAGCGTTAACACTATTCTTACATTTAAGTTACAGTGATGTTGATTTCTTCATCAATCGTCATACTTCACTTGATGATGCTGTAAAGCATAAGGAATTATTTTTAAACACAAAGTTTTAAGTGCGAAAGTTATAAATATTTTCATATTATTTAAAACGGTGTATCTTTCCTAAAATGTGACATCCCATCCTACTATCACACAATAATATCAAATTATTGAAATTGTACGTAAGTTTCCACATTAAAAATATAATTTTTTTAAAGCGTTTGTTCTTCAAAATATTCATAAAATGGAAAAGCTCTCCTCGTTATAACCTATTTTTAAACTATCTAATGTTTACCACGCTTATTTATGGTTTGTACGAGGTACACCTCGGTAGTTGTCTGTTTTGTCAGACTTATGACAGTATATTTGCCAGAACAGCACTGCACTCTGAGGATTCCAGTTAGATTGTTGTTCACAACTCGCATCTAGTCTTGGCTAACCGTCACCGCATCCGACAACAATGTTCGTTTTCTGTTATTTTTTGTATAAAATATTAAATATTTCTGATATCTCTCCATTTCCCTAGACAGTTTCATATAAGGCAATCGAAGGAGAACGTAATTGATTTTAGAATTTTCATATTTTCATCTTTTTTTATAATAATACCTTGACAGCACTCTACAATTCCAAACTATGTAGGAATAATCATAGTATATGTTTTATATTCTAGGAACCCTAGAAAATACGGAGTAAAGATTGTAATAACAAAAGTAAGTTTGAAAATCCTGTTATTTTTAGATTATTTTAAAGTTCAATAACATACTTATTCTGTCGTCAGATGGTACAGTCAACCTTGTTTAAGCATAGTTTTAGAAAATGATGCTATCGTAATGATAGTTGAACAAAAGCTAAACTAAAAATTGATGTTTTATTTTGAAATTGGTTGAATTTTTACATTTGGCTTTTTCAACAGTTTTGTCTAACAGCCAGTTAGGATGTATACTACTTAAAAACCTAAAACTTAACCCTTACTTAAGAATTATTTTTAACCCCTTTTTTAAAACTAAGCAAGGATTTTCCCCATTTTTTTCTTCCCCACTCTTAAATCGCCTGCTTTCATCATGTGTTTATCACCTGCAAAGATTTATCATTATTTTGTTTACCACGCAAAACCAATTATTGCTATGCAAAAGTGATGTTTAAAGTATTTTTGGATTTTTGATGGTATAAATTAACAAATACTTGTTAATTTGAGATGTAGTACTGATTGCATATAACTAATTATTTTATTTACTTACGTCGTTGCAATCTCTTGATATTTTTTCTGGTGTTATGAAGATGGCCTAGTGCCGAAACATGTTCACCAGAAAAAAATATCAAGAGATTGCAACGACGTAAGTAAATAAAACAATCAAATATTTGTTATTGTGTGAAATTATTTCCCCGTGGTAAACATTGAAAACGCTGAATTTTCACAAACGATAAGGGCAAATGGAAAACATGTCATATCATAGCAGTGTTTTTACAAGACAAATTATAAAAAAATCGAGTCGTTAGTTATCTTTTCTACACGTAGGTTCCCCGTTCGCTCCCCCCGCCCTGGAGCTACCCAAGGTAAACACATCGACCCACAAATCCTCCCTGATGAGACGCGTACTTTCCAATAGCAGTTTCTTAGTTAGCCAAGGCCCCGCCATTCGGGGTAATGGTGTGTCCATCTGCCCCTAATGCTTCCAAGTTGCGCTAATCTGACGACGCTGGCCGTCGCGACGTGACTCCCCCCTCCCCTCCCCTCCCCTTCCTCGGGGGGGGGGGGGGGTGAAGTCCCCCAAACTTTGTCTCGTTATCGGAGCCTACTGGACGTGGAGGCGCATCATTCATTATGGCTACATGTGTTACACGTGACAGCGTATCAGTCATCACGTCGCCGGCTTGTCTAGCAAGTTTGGAACTAATAACGGCGACGTTTTGAAAATTTGTAATGTAAATATTCGTTATGCATTATGTGAAGTAGGGAGTGAAGCCTTGGAAGCTTATGTTGCTTTATAAGACTGTATATATATTTTTTGGGACATGTACTAGGAGGTTGAAGAGAAGAGAGAGAAAGAGAGTGTGATGGTAGATTAAAAATAGGTTGAAATAGAAGGCTTGAACCTTCATATCGAAAAGGATGGAAAGGTTGAAACAGTAGGAAGATGAAGGGTGAGTGAAAGGCAGGTTGATGGTAGATTAAGATTATGATAAAACATGGACTACCACCCCCCCCCCCCCCACACCTAGATAGAAAAGGGGAAATTTAGAAAGGATGAAGAAAAGTTAAACCAAGATTTTTCGAAAGATAGGAAATTGGGGAAAGGGATGGAAATGAAAAAATAAGAAATAAACGGTATCAGGAAACTGACACATACTTTCTCCCTTCAAGTAATTTAAAACCAGAAAACATATTTAGTGAAATAAAACAAATTAACAATTAATTATCACACAAATATATGCCAAATGTTATCAAAAACGGTTAGTAAATAACGGAGATATCGATTTTTAAATATTTGCCATGAAAATAACATTGGACAACGTACTGCGTTTACCGCCGAACTAAAATATCAATTATCTCCGCAACCAGTTGACATAAACTCATGATTCAAAATACTAGATTATTTAGTTTTTCAAGTCAAATTTAATGGTTGCAAGTATATTTTCTTTAGAGGTCACAGATTTTGTGAAATTTCAAAAATATGAATTTTTTAACACTTAAACCCCCATAGCTTCTGAACCTGAATTTTTACAGACATGCGGTTGGTGTCATTTTGTTTGTCATCTTAAGCACTAAAAACCATGAAATTTTTATCAAAATCGTTAGAGCCGTTTTTGAGAAATTTGGATTTTTGTCATTTTTTATGGGTTTTTATGGTGTAAATACCCTTAAAAATCAAAAGTTCAAAAAAATGAAAAATACGCCTGGAGATACCACCGCTTTATACCTACATGCCAAATTTCATGAAAATCGGTCCACTGGTGTCGTCTCTAGCTTTGTTTACATCCACACACACACACACACATACATCCACACACACAGACAGACAGACACCACGCCAAAAACCATTTTTTTGGATTCAGGGAGCACTAAAACGAATATATCCACTACCAACTCAAATTCGAAAATTTTGACGAAAACAATACTTTCTCCATATACATTGTATAGGGGGGAGAAAGTAAAAATGTTACAACGAGGCAGTGTATATCAGTCATAACGTAATTGGCTTATTTAGCGTGTTAAAAAAATTGGTATTGTAAGTTTTTTTATACATTTGTTGAATTTTTAGGTGCAATTCAATAATGAGATAGAGGTGTAAAAGACTTAATGCTGCTCCCCATTTTTTGTGAAAAAAAGTACTTGAGCATTCCCAGAGGGAAGGGGATATCGCCCTAAAAAGTAAGTCAAATATTATTTCTTGTTTTTACGAACCCTATTTTCTTTAATTTTACAAGGTTTAATTTGTTTCCTACAAGGATAGGTCTCGGCACATATCAGGATAGCCTCCATAAGTATAAATTAAATAAAATCAGATTGCATAGTTTATTGCACAAAACAGCAGCACTTATTTTTAACAAAATTCAAAATTAACATTCTTTTAACTCTAAAGTTTTTCATACGGGTCATCAGATAATTATTACGCTAGCTAAACTATGTCACGAAAATGAATGATTGCAAAATGTATAATAAGATACATAACCCTTTTATATTTCACTTTGAAGTCATATTTCACTTTTAAATTACTGATCAACTAAACCCAAAACAAAAGTATATTTGAACAAACACAAATTCTCTGAAACCTCATAAAACATTTTTAAACCAATGTTAAAATCCAACTACAAAATGTTCCTTCTTAAACAAATACTACCCAAAAGGTCCTACGAGATTATCGCGAATGAACCGAGCAAACTGGCAATTTCGTGTCATAAACAGAGAGCAAGACTGAACTGATAGTTGGGAACTACAATCACGGTGCCAGTCGTATCCTGTATATATGACCTGGCCATAACGCGGTCTCAAGCAAGCAGCCACCACAACACCCCGGGGACAACAAAGACTTGACAAGCGCCGCTGTACATGCGGTGATCTAGCGCTGTTTATACTGTAACAATAACAAGTACAATAACAGCAGAGACACTTTTGTTACAGTTGAAAAAGTTTATACAAAGTGGTAAACTAATATATTTCATAATAGTGAAGGATTTTCTATAATAATTGTGTCTTCTTTTTCTCCTCCTCCTCCTCCTCCTCCTCCATCTTCCTCCTCCTCCTCCTCCTCCTCCTCCTCCTTCTTCTTCTTCTTCTTCTTCTCCTTCTTATTATTATTATTATTATTATTATTCTTTTAACAATAAATTCATAAGTAAAGTCCAACAATTAAATAATAATATTAATTGAATAACTAAACAACCATGTAAAAATAGGCTCTCCGTCCTGTTTCGTTTAAGTCGCATTATACTTCTTGTAATGAATGGGTACAGTGAACTTATAAGACTAACATTTAAATCGATAATCTATTAACTAAAGGCTATCAATATTCCCCGTATCCCGTATGTGTTGCATCTAAATGGATTGGAGGCGCTGGCAGCTCATATCAATCAAGATAATCATAATCAAAGTAATTATATCTTCACAAAATACCCAAAAAATAAATTGTGTGTTGGAATGTTTTTATATCTTAATGGAATTGAATGCTGACGTTTCTTTACTTATTCACATGGCAAGCACCTAACGCATAAGTTCTTAAATACAAATAGACAAAACTGTACATGTAATGCCGACTTTGACAGCAATATAATATATTATATTTTAAAGAACACAACCCCATGGTGTAGTGGACCTGGTATTCGTCTGTTTATAAAATGGTCTTCACCTAATAGAAATAAGTAAAATAGAGAAAAAACATTCTCGGATTTTTCTTTTTACATTTCAAATACAGTGTTTTACGCCGGTCCTTTTTAGGCTTAAGACAATGTTCAAGAACATTAGTTAAGGCCAAATGTCCTTAAAGATAGAGTGGTTGAGTTTAGGCCAGATGTCCTTAAAAGAAATCCCTTATTTTTATATACTCTAAATTGTAGTATAATAATCATATTATGACGATAAACATCAAAAGAAAAAAATGCTGACCAAGTTTTTGACAGATATCATGACATTTTCATGTGTGTAATTTTGGGCACATGGGAAAAATCAAATAAAAAAAGGTTTTCCCTTTCCATCAGTAGTGGTAAAAAAACTATTTAATGATTTTTTAAATATTTCGAACAGTATTAATAATAGAAAAAAAAAATTAAATCATTAAAGAAAGTTAATTATGTATCATGTAGTTTGAATGGTTTTACAGGTTTTTAGCCTTTATGTATCCGGAGAAATGAGTTATTAAATGCAAGAAAACTATTTTTGTGTGTTTTCATTGCCATTTTACCAAAGTTGTAAATACTCAAAACCAGTGGCCTGTATTAAGAACTTGGTGAGATTCTCTTTAATATTATACATAATTTTGAGTACTATACTACATTTTCGAGTATATAAATATTAGGGAGTCCTGTCACAGACACTTGTATTAAATAAAATACCAGCAAACCGAGTTGAGCAAGTCGGGCGGATGAGTGAGGTCCCCAGGCGCCCGGGGCAGAAGCTGTATGAAGCCATTACCCCCAGTAGCCCCCGGGGCCGGGCACTGCCGCAAGACGAATGCCACAATCCGAGAGATAATTGCCAAGATTTGTCAAGATAACGCGCGTCATTAACGGACCGATCTATGATTGTCGAGCGTCTGGGGGCTGCGTCGTAGGATATGGCGTGGTGGACGTATGATGAGCTTCATACGGAACTGTTTGTTTGGACAAGATGTTTATGTTGAATTGAATTGAAAATATCTTTATTGTTCATTATTACACACTTTTACATATATATAGAATATAAATACATTTACACTGGTATTACAATAACTGAGCACCCTAACTCTAATAAAAACAATTTGAACAATAAAGCCCAGAGGTTATAAAACCTGTGTGGGAGCACGTGATTATGTAACATACTAGAGGCTTGAAGGGGCTAATAGCCCCTAAGCATAATCCTTCTTAGAAAATAGGCTTTTGGATCCACAAAATTATGATTATATCTAGCATTTGGTTTTAAGTAAACAAAGCAAACCTTTTTACATTCCAGTGGTTTTTAAATGATTGCTATTTTACGTCATTTCTCATTATATAGTAAGCTTAAAGCAATTTCAGTATTTTCCCCGAGTCCATGGGATGGAGACCTTCAATTTCAGCCCCCTCCCATCATCCTGCGACCTTCCAAACGCCCACAATTTCGGCGCAAAGATTTCCCTTACGTAATTATTATTGTATAGATCATTTAGTATTAAATCTGCATCGTTATAACATAAACTAAACAAACGTACTTAACTTTTAAATTATGAAAAAGCTCAAACCCTTAATTATTATAAAATTAGAAAATCTTAAATTAAAAATATTTTTTTGGTATAGTACATTGAACGTTCATAGTTAGCTGCATTTTGAAAAAAATCCCACATGTCAACATCTACCATATGGCTTCCAATCAAGCATTAGCACCACATGTTTAACGTAAACAAAGCAGACGTGTTTCAAACCCAATGCATTTTAAATGGAAGATATTTTTCGTTATTTCTCATTTTCTCGTAGATTTGGACACAATCTGATATTTTTCCCGACCCCCTGGGACCAAGACCTTTGATTTGAGCCCACTCCCATCATCCTGCGAGCTGTCAAACTCTCAAAATTTTGATTTAAAAAAATCGCTTACAGAATTAGTAATATAGATATAGATTTAGTCTCGCAGTGAGATAGAAAACCTGGCCGGTCACCAGTACCACCTACTTCTGTAACACATTAACACAAGATAAAGCATACATTAGGGCTTCATTTATCAACCAGGCAATTATAAAAGTAACAATTACTAACAATGAATTGATTTTTTTTACTTATTACTAATTTAAAAGACACCAATGAAGAAAATAATTTAGTAACTAACAAATCAAGTATAGGTAGTACTTTTAACAGATACCTTATTTATTGTCTCTACTGAAAAGCTGAAGTCCAAACAATTAATTAAAAATCATATAATACCGTACAAAACAACTGCATGAAAACCACACTATAGTCTTAAAAAATCTATTTACATCAATCTCCTTAATGAGGAAATCACGAGTAAGTTTGTAAAATCTTTTCCTATGAGTACATTCTAGTCATTTCCTATGAGTTCCAATATTTTTATTTTGTTTACAGTTTACCAAACACAAACTGTTACCTAAAACTAAATAGGTTTCTAATCTTACGTCGTTATTCCAAACAACTGCAGGATTGCTACTTAGGGGACTGTTGCCCCATTTCAAAATCCTCTTCAAAGCAATTTAACCATATTTTCTTCAATTTTAAAATACCAAACGTACACATACGGATGGGATCATAGACATAAAATACTAAAAACGTTCTAGAAGTTGAATTTTTATTTTTTGTGTCACAATTTGACGAACGAATCTATATTCACGAACATCTACAATATATATTGACAATGTACTAAACAAGGATTCCAAAATGGGACAAAAGTCTAAAAATCAGAAAAACTACAATTATGTGTCGATTGACTTCGAGAGATAGCCTATCGTGTTCAAATCGATTTTCAACTCAAGAGAAAAGTCATGAATAAACTTTTACCGAGACGTACATGTGACTGCGGAATTTTAATCTAATATGACGAAATGAGAATAATGAGCCAACTTGAACATTCCTGTATGTATAGGCCCACTCATATTGCTGATAAGCCATGCTGATAATTCCTTAATTAAAGAAAAGACTTTGAAAACTTTAAAAATCCTACTGTATTTTCTCTTTCCTAAGACATAGGTACATATATAATGGTCGTCATTTACGATTTTTACGCCTGCATCAAAAAGTACTTTGAGCAAACAAAATGTAACACTTATTGAATAGAGTAAAGGAGTAAACAATACTTTGTTTAGGTCCCAAGAATATTCTCTACATGAATAATTATTTGCCTTCACATTTAACCTATCCAGTATGAAACCAGTCAGGCTGCTGTAGTGTGTGAGGTGAAGGTAAGGCAGTGCCAGGATTGCCTCAGGACTCTAATTTCTGCTCCAGCAAGCACGAGCGGCCTGTAAACCTTCGCCCACGCTGCTCGCCGTACCCACCTTAGCTATCGACGAAGGCTCAGGCCCCTGAGCTAAGTTATGTGTCTCATTAAAGTAGTTTGTGAAGTAATATGTCCAGACTATGTTGTACGGTATAATTCACAGGTTTGCAATAGTTTTGTACACTATTTTTTCAACCAAATTCCTTATTTTTCTTTTCTTGGAAACAATATCAGTACATGTGTTACTATGAGGTTCTTTCGAAATCAAGAAAGGGTATTCTCCTCTCCTTCTTTCTTTCTTCCGGCACTGCCGAACACCTTTTAAGAGATGTATAAATTACTATAATATTACATCATTAGGTCTGAAGAGGCTAAGATATTGGTTGACTTCATTCAATCCTGTCAATTAGATTTCTTTGGTGCGTTAACAATGGGTTTAACTTATACATCTCATTGCAAATAATGTTTTGAGGTTGGTTGGTTTACATTAAGAACAATTGTGGTTAAAAGTATGGCAAAAAAGTGAAATAAGCAAATAATTTTCCAGTCCTGCGAGACAAAAACAATCAAAAATTCAAGAGTCAAAGCCCCTAGTAAGCGCCTAGTGCCTAGTAAGTATTTGTTATAATTCATTGAATGAATTTTCATGTCAGCATAACTAAAAATAAAATATGCTTTCTTTTTGTAGTTTTGTTCTTTTGACCTCCTTTGTTAAAAGGAGCAAATGTTTCAAATTTTATAATTTCCAGCACCTACATGAGAGGAGATGACCAAGAATGAAAAAAATCTAGTATCAAAGTATCCAAGACTTGCTCAAACGTTCTTAAAATGCTTTACTAACGCCTATGTAGGCCTAGAATATAAAAGAAGACTGAAGTGTTTTCATTGGCCACGGCCGTGCTCGGCTGGTTGTGATGAAGGCTCGGCGTCGTTATATCTGATCGGCCCCCAAGGACAGAGGATGTGGACTGCTCTCATCGACCTCAACAATAAGAAAACCCTGATGTGTTTTTGTTTCGCATTAATTACAATTGCTACGGAATTTAATTTTCGGAAATGATTACAATGCAATGTAAGTATGACTCAAACTTAATATGAAGAGTTACTTTAAAGAATTATTATGAAAGAACTCTAATTTTTTTATGATTTGTAATTTGTTTTGATTTAGTTATTGATTGAAATTATGTGTAGAAACCATAAATTCGGTCACGTAGATTTCAATTAATCCAATTTTATTTAGTTACTTTGAAAAAGTAATATACAGTCACATTTGTCAGTATTTTCATTGCTATCATTAGTGCAGACAGTCATTGTTGACAGAGTTAAATACTCTCCTAAAACCTAAAATTCCCGGGTTCAACTCCTGAGAAGAACAAGTCAGTACATTACATTAAGCTACGGTAAGCCTAGGTTCCGGTTTTATCGGCACCGATAAGTGATATCAGAGTTGCTACAGCAACCGAAACGTTTTTAAGGGAAACCGAAACATAACTGCGTAAGGGGGTTTTGCATACTTAACGTTTCAAATTTTTACAAATAATCAGAAGCCTTTTTTCTAATTTAACCTTGTTAAAAAAAGTTTTTTATATCCCCTTAACATTCTATTACACTTGATATCCTAACAACACAAATCTCAATAAGAAGACTTGATAACAAGATGGTTTTCCAAATCCCCTTCAGATTCGCCTTATCAAGGTTCTCCTAAAATCAATGGACCTTCATATATTTTTGGTAACTGAACAAAAGCTTAACCTATATTAAATCAGCAAGGTCACCATTCCCCACCAATAACTATATAAGCATTTCTCCACAAATACAGGGTGTTTTTTTAACGCAATCCATTTTTAAGATTGAATAGGTCATATGTGTATATATATATATATATATATATATATATGTATATATATATATATATGAAATTAGTATTGTTTTATGGTTCTTTACGTTTCATACAATCTATTATTTAAGTTTGACAACATTTAGTTCACCTTATCTGCTCAAAAAATCCGCCCGAGGCATTTGTTTGAAGTTATGCTCTCTCCATCAAATTCCCGAACACGTGTTGCTAGGTACCTGTTTGAATTTCTTGCATTACCTTTGTTTTGTTTGTTTTGAGGTTCTGAATATGACGTGACTTGTTTTTTTAGGCCTTACTTTGTATATATCCCACACATAATAGTAGTAATAATATATAGGGGTCAAATCCAGGGATCTTGGGGGGAAATAATCCTTACCGATAAAATCAAGTTTTGGGTTGCGTTTTTAATGTGTGTGTCTTTAAGCACGATAACTCGCATAAAATGGTCCGATCTGAATGAAATTTGTCACAGACATGTAAAAAGGTAATTATTCTACGAAAACAATTCAAAAGCTATTCAGCACCTCAAAATAAACGTAACAAATTGAATGCAAGAAATTTAAAGAGGCACCTTGCATCACGTGTTCAATAATTTGATTGAAAGAGCATAACTTTATACAAATGCCAATGGTGGACTGTTTGAGCACATAATGTAAACTAAATGTGATCAAACTTAAATAATAGGTTGTATAAAATCTAAAGATCAATAAAACAATACTCATTACGCATTCATATGTGCATTATTCAATCTTAAAAATGGGTTGCGTTAAAAAAAACACCCTGTATATTTACGTACACCTCTCCTAATATCTTTACGTACACATATTCAACAACAAAATTACCAACTCTCCGCACTTTCATACACACGATCGTGTCACTGATTGGGCAGACCTCACACGTGTATGGATTGTGAGGGAGACTGTACTAATGACCCGGGAATATGTAGATGTGTACCTCGCTTCTTTGTGTGGACGTGTCTCTACTGCCAAGCGGCTACTTCACTCGGGCCCGCGCGCCTTCTTTGCTCAACTTATCTTTACAATTTGGACTCTTCGCATCCTCGCCACCTTCCACTGTACCGGCTGAATGCCAATATCATACGTGCCTGTGTTGGTAGGCTCTCGGCCTGGGAGGGCGATATTGCAATAACAATGTTTGAGAAAGTAAGAATAATTTTCTTTTAAATTGTTGAAAATTTAGGAAATGTTTTAATTTGAAATATTTTTCCCGAAGCAAATTAATTAATTCAAATAAGTGTTACTATCTGAAGAACATTTCGCCGTTGAATTTTTTAAATGGATTTTATAAAAAAAGTTGATAAATTGTCAAAACTAGCCATCGTCTCGGTTTTAAATACAAGAAAGAATTTTAATTTAGCTATGCTTTGAAATTCCAATAACATTTTAATGATGCAGATAAAAAAAATTAAGTGAGGTTTTTTCAATCTTAAGTTAAAAACTTTGATTGCAAACTAAACGAATTACAACCAAAAATGACTCAAGAACTTGCCTCATTAACGATTTTCCAAAAATTGTATTTAAACAATAAAAAAAACTAAATTGCATTTTGATTCTTGCAGATATTTGCCATCACTGACTGGTATAACAAATTTCGTAGATTTTCACAAAACTTTTACTAATCAGTGATGACAAATGACAGCAAAAATCAAAATCAAAACATAAAATCACCATCACTGACAATGAATTTCAAACAAAGAACAGTATTTACTGTCAACATTTATCTTAAGCAGATATAATATTTAACTCCCAATCGGCTAACTAAAGCTAATTCTTATAACGAATAATAAGGAAAATTCGAGAACCTTTGAATGTTAAAGGTACTAATAGTGGGATGTCGTCAAAATACGCAAAGAGGGAGAAGTGTAGCGCAGTGGAACATTGCTACTATAGTTAATCAAAGCTGAGGGGATGTGGGGGGTGAGTGGGGGAGGGGTGGTTCTATCATCATCAATCCTCATTATAGGCCTACCAGTGAGGGGGGAAGAACCACTTTAACACAGATTCTTCACTCTCCTCGGAAAACACTTGAAAATCAAACTAATTCGAGTAATGATTAAAGGAGCGCTTCGATATTTCTTGAGAGAGTTGGTTTCGGTTTTGCCTTGGGTAAGGATTTGGTAAGTAGTTCTCACGTAATAATAAAATTGTTCGAACAAATATTTGCTGAATGTATTAATGAAGCTGTTGAGATAATGTTTTTGCTTAGGATACTAGAATCTGACATTGCAATTACACTGGAACTATTCGAAAATTGAAAACTTCTGATAACATTTGATCAATGTTATGTAATTGGTAAAAGCAGGTAATCTGTGAGGGCGTTGTTACTTAACGCCCCCTGTCAATTTACACGTGTCTGCTAAAACTTTGTATCAAGAACTTGCCTCATTAACGATGTTCCAAAAATTGTATTTAAAGAACAAAAAAACTGTAATTTGCATTTTGATTTTTGCGGATATTTTCCATCACTGATAGGTAAAACCAAATTTCGAAGATTTTCACAAACTTTTACTAATCACTGATGACAAATGACCGCAAAAATCAAAATCAAAACATAAAATCACCATCACCGACAATGAATTTCAAACAAAGAACCGTATTTACTGTCAACATTTATCTAAAGCAGATATAATATTTAAGTCCCAATCGGCAACTAAAGCTAATTCTTATAACGAATAATAAGGAAAATTCGAGAACCTTTGAATGTTAAAGGTACTAATAGCGGGATGTCGTCAAAATACGCAAAGAGGGAGAAGTGTAGCGCAGTGGAACATTGCTACTATAGTTAATCAAAGCTGAGGGGATGTGGGGGGTGAGTGGGGGAGGGGTGGTTCTATCATCATCAATCCTCATTATAGGCCTACCAGTGAGGGGGGAAGAACCACTTTAACACAGATTCTTCACTCTCCTCGGAAAACACTTGAAAATCAAACTAATTCGAGTAATGATTAAAGGAGTGCTTCGATATTTCTTGAGAGAGTTGGTTTCGGTTTTGCCTTGGGTAAGGATTTGGTAAGTAGTTCTCACGTAATAATAAAATTGTTCGAACAAATATTTGCTGAATGTATTAATGAAGTTGTTGAGATAATGTTTTTGCTTAGGATACTAGAATCTGACATTGCAATTGCACTGGAGCGATTTGAAAATTGAAAACTTCTGTTAATATTTGATCAATGTTATGTAATTGGTAAAAGCAGGTAATCTGTGAGGGCGTTGTTACTTAACGCCCCCTGTCAATTTACACGTGTCTGCTAAAACTTTGTATCAAGAACTTGCCTCATTAACGATGTTCCAAAAATTGTATTTAAAGAACAAAAAAACTGTAATTTGCATTTTGATTTTTGCGGATATTTTCCATCACTGATAGGTAAAACCAAATTTCATAGATTTTCACAAAAAACTTTTACTAATCAATGGTGACAAATGACCGCAAAAATCAAAATCAAAACATAAAATCACCATCACCGACAATGAATTTCAAACAAAGAACCGTACCTACTTACTGTCAACATTTATCTTAAGCAGATATAATATTTAAGTCCCAATCGGCAACTAAAGCTAATTCTTATAACGAATAATAAGGAAAATTCGAGAACCTTTGAATGTTAAAGGTACTAATAGCGGGATGTCGTCAAAATACGCAAAGAGGGAGAAGTGTAGCGCAGTGGAACATTGCTACTATAGTTAATCAAAGCTGAGGGGATGTGGGGGGTGAGTGGGGGAGGGGTGGTTCTATCATCATCAATCCTCATTATAGGCCTACCAGTGAGGGGGGAAGAACCACTTTAACACAGATTCTTCACTCTCCTCGGAAAACACTTGAAAATCAAACTAATTCGAGTAATGATTAAAGGAGTGCTTCGATATTTCTTGAGAGAGTTGGTTTCGGTTTTGCCTTGGGTAAGGATTTGGTAAGTAGTTCTCATATAATAATAAAATTGTTCGAACAAATATTTGCTGAATGTAGCAATGAGGTTGTTGAGATAATGTTTTTGCTTAGGATACTAGAATCTGACATTGCAATTACACTGGAACTATTCGAAAATTGAAAACTTCTGATAACATTTGATCAAATGTAATGTAATTGGTAAAAGCAGGTAATCTGTGAGGGCGTTACTTAACGCCCCCTGTCAATTTACACGTGTCTGCTAAAACTTTGCATCATTGCATCTTCTAAAGTAAATATGCATTGCATTAGTAATAAAGCCCTCACCACCCACTAGAAATACATGATTTTCCCCAAATAAGGGCCAACTCAAGAAATAGTTACACAAATTGTGGCTGTTTTTAATAAAATCCTTTGAGAAAAGGGTCAGAGGTAGCTTTTTAGAAACCAGCATGTTTGTGATAGGAATTCTGTAATGCTTACTCTTATTAGAATAAGGATGAAAATAAAACTAGGGACTAGGAACTCAGGAACTAGGAAAAACGCCAAAAAGTTTGGAACTTGAAAAATGCCTCTCAGACTAAATAACAATCATTAATGAAATCGATGGGGGTAGAGCTTAGTAATAGTTTGGACATCAATATATACGTATTTCCCAAAACCAATTTTAGTTTAATTTATTTCACTGAGGAAAATTATTTCAATCAATTTAACATTGGAATGGGATGAATTTTCTTTTATTTTCTCTAGTTAATTTATTGCCTGGATGAACATAACTAATTAATTTAATAATGCATGTGGATATCAAAAAATCGTCACTTTGACCGGAATAATTCTGTCAAAAATACTTTACGCTCTTCTTATGATTTCCCAGATTCAAAACCAACCGCCCACTCTCTTTAAAAATAAATAGTTAAACAATAAATAATTAAGTCAATTATTTTCCCAAGTAAACCTCACGCTTTTTTAATAAACCAAACCGCAATTGGTCGGTTGTTGTCATAGCTTTAACGCTAATGCGTGTTAAATCTCGGCAGCAGATCACGTACTTGCGAGGATACTCCCGCATCTTCAGCACGCCGAGCTGGAGGGCGCACACCACATTAGGTCAATTAATGAGGTGAACGCGAACACACTTCATTACCTGCGCTTGTGTGTGTGTGTGTGTGTGTGTGTGTGTGTGTGTGTGTGTGTGTGTGTGTGTGTGTGTGTGTGTGTGAGTGTGTGTGAGTGTGTGTGTGTATGCGTGTGTGTGTGTGTGTGAGTGAGTGTGAGTGAGTGTGTGTGTGTGTGTGTGTGTGTGTGTGTGTGTGTGTGTGTGTGTGTACGTGTGTGTGTACGTGTGTGTGTGTGTGTGTGTGTGTGTGTGTGTGTGTGTGTGTGTGTGTGTGTGTGTACGTGTGTGTGTGTGTGTGTGTGTGTGTGTGTGTGTGTGTGTGTGTGTGTGTATGTGTGTGTGTGCGTGTACCAGTTCATCAATATTTGTGGGGCCTTGTGTGTGCATTTTACTATATTGTGGGGCCATTTGGGATTGCGGGGCCTTACACACGGCCCCACAAGTTTCTGATTTTTGTTTTTTGATAAAAATCCTCTTTTTACGGCAGAAAAAGCCTAAAATGCCAAGGTTAAGTTAGGTTAGGTGAGGTTAGGTTAGGTTTGGTTTGGTTAGGTTAGGTTAGTTTAGGTTATGTTCTTGTAATGGCCCCACAATTTCGACTGGTCCCGCAGCCTGGTCAAATGCATACACATGGCCCCGCAATCAGGTGTGATAACTGTGTGAACAAAAGACCCCATAAATATGAGTAAACAAGTTTGTGTGTGTGTGTGTGTGTGTGTGTGTGTGTGTGTGTGTGTGTGTGTGTGTGTGTGTGAGTGTGTGTGAGTGTTTTCGAGGTGTGAAGTCCCAATCCCGACTCCCTGATTCCAATTCCTTTAATGGCTGACGACGCGTCACTGGGTGCGAGCTCATGTTGCAACTTCACGTCAAAATTCGATATTCCAGAAAGTTTTGCGGCGCGGCGCGTCTGTCTGTCTGTCTGACTGTTAGTTAATTAATAACAAGGGCTCTGCTCTTTCAGCCGGCGCAATTACGTTTAATAAAATAGCTGAAACAATATCACATCTCATCGCGTGGCAGCTGGCTCTGGATTCCTCAAAGTGAGAATCAGCTCGTGTATCGTGTGTTTAAACTGTCAGTTATTGTTTCAGGATTAGCTTACGTTGCTTTTGAAGAGTTGAAAATATTTATTCCGTGAGTTCAATAATTTTAGTTAGTAATTTATGTATAATGGTACAATTTGCTGCTTTACTGAGCAGCTTTTTTCAAATTATAGATTTGGGCCGGGCTTAGTAGTTTTCATGAACGTTCACTACAGCTAAGTATTTAGCTCTTGTGCACCATCACGTTTTAGCATTATCACATAGAAAATTATCGTCGGTGATTGGCGGGATTTGAACCAGGGGCCCTGGGGACCGAGGTCCCGCGCTCTACCAGGCTCTCCTCCATGATTATCCATTACCAAAACATATGAAAACTCAAATTCTATTTCCCATATAAGCCCATGTTAAATTTTGAAACGAATCGTGAATTTTGCATGTAAAAATGCGTTTTCACAATAAACTCACTTCATATCCAGAAAGTACACATAAAAAGCTGTAAATTAATGAGGTTACCCCGAACGGATATTTTTTGTCCATTCTGTTCTGTTAAAACGACGGTAATAGCTTATTTCTAAGGAAATTCGCTAAAAATAGGCTAATATCCTTATGCAAGTAGCGTCATTTATTTTTGTTGTATTTTGATCATTTATTTTATAAACTATCAGGAAATCGACCATTAATCAGATCAGTTACCTCCGTCCAAAATTAATACTTAATAAGAGATTTATTCATGGGTTTTCTCACATTAGTACAATAAATAAAAATTGTTTAAAATAAAACTTATAAGCTCCCACGAGGAAGCACGTATCTAGACGACATACAATAGGAGAGCATTATATTTCAAGGTCTTACTAGGAAGGAGGCAAATGACCGAGATCAATTCGATTCCCATGGAATAATAATATTATAAAAATTAATAGTATCTGATTCATATGATCTGATATGTTCTGATATGATCTGATTAATAGTTGATTTTCGGATGGTTTATAATTTTGTCATGAAACTTTATAAACACTGAATTTTAATTTTTCTAAAATCTTAATATGAAAAGGACTGATTTTTAAAATCATTACCATAAGCAAAGATGTTATCCACGAAAAATCTTAAGTTTTTCGAAACGTGTCTGGTTTATTTGAATCCAAATAATGTTTCATAAGTTGAACACACCAACAAATTAAAACAAAAACTATTGGATTTTTACCTAACATATTATCCTTGTCTAAACAACTCAGTTTTTGTGGAAAGAAGAATATGCTAGTCCCAAAACACATTAAACCCAAGCATAAACTTATCACCTCGAAATATTCCATCAAACCGTATAAACCGTAACCCGCCCCCTTTAGAACACCTTCCCAGAGACAAAAGATACTGACAATGAGCTCCAGCGACAATGAGTGGCAACAGCTGATTGATCATCTCAACATCCGGCGTCCACCGGAAGTGCGAGTATTCATTAAAACCGTTCATTACGCTGTATCGTCCCAATGCCTTCAGTGAAGCAAGAGCGAATCACTTTTACAATGGGTGCCAAGTTTGATAATTAACTCGCTTCACGCGAAGCGATGATTCGGTTTTTTATCCGGTTAACAAACTGTAACCACGCGACGGTTTTGTTTTGACCAACAAGGAAAACCGTTGCATTGATGCTGCAACTCATTACTAGTTAAGAAAAGAATTTAATGCTTTAATTTTGTTTGAATTTTGTTGTGTACAACAAATCAATAATTATAAATTGATTGATCAAATTATGGATTGATAAATTGATCAATAATTATAATTGATAAATTGATTGGATTTATTGATCAATAACTATACGAATTTTTTAATTCGTAAAAATATTTTTATTGGATCCCTTTTTTAGATAATGGGAATAAACAATACAACCTACTTAGACAACCATTTTTCCATAAATTTTGGCTAATTTGCAATTAAAATGCCTTTAAAGAGGACTTTAGCTGCTATTCCTTTTTAAATTATACCCTCGAGTACTGTTCTACAATATACATTTTAAACGGAATCAAATTAAATAACACATTTATATACATTTAGTTTTAGTATACATTCCTTTTATTCATAAATTTTTTCAACCGATTTTCTAGATATTTTTGAAGAAACTTGAAAAAATTGGGAACGTTAAAAAATTCTTGTGACTTATATGTCTATTAAAATTTAAATTTTAATCCTTAATATTTTAATAATTTAATTAGTTTTAGGGAGGCTTTCACATCGACCTAGGCTACGCAAACCACATGAAACATGCTATGTGATTGTAAAAAAAAATTACAAGAAAAACTCTTTTATCGTACATTACTCAATTTCTTTCACGCTACTTTCTTAATTTAATTCAGCAGCCACGTTATTGTTTAGAGCCTTCAGAAAGAAACTAAGAAAGAGCTATAGCTTTCATCTCGGCGCGTTTTTGTTTAAGAACCAATCAAGTACCTCTCTCGCCCGGTTAGCAATGAGTCTTTTAAAAGTCTTCTAGACAAAGAAAAAACTCGATAAAGCGAGTGACTGGGCTGCTTACAATGGGCCGGCTTAATTGAAAGTGTAATAGGGTGTTAATTTTTCCACTTTCAATAAAACGTCCCCCTCTACTCGATTCATTGTCTTAGTAAACAATTTTCTTATAATCGTCCTGCAGAGGGAAGGTAAGGAAAGCGTCTTCGTACAACTCGAGTAGGAAAATAATAATCATTAAAATTCAAAATTTCAAATCGTTCGAGTGGACTCGGGCTTGTTCGCCTTAAAGTTGGCCGAACTTTTCGCTTCCTCTCCGCACAACGTGGTTCTTCGCCGCCTCGTTGTAATTAGCCATTAGAGCGGCTGCTTCGAGTGGGTTTGGATAGATTGGTGGCCAGTAAAAGAAATAAAGAAGAAGAAAAAGAAGAAGTAGTAATGCACCAGTAGTGCCAACCCGATTGGTGGCCGATGTCAATAACATTGATTGTTATTTCCATACAACTATATTATGCTTAAGGAGAATCTATC